>VZTL01037976.1:16599-26698 GCA_013400535.1 Scopus umbretta | reverse complement strand
AACCAACACTAGTCACAGCTTAAAGGTTCTAGCTCTAAAAGCACGTACTGTCAATCAGTAGTTCTTGGGATTCTGCTCAATAACAGACATTCATGAGATGGGAAGAACAGTGCCAGGATATATCAACAGAGATAAGCTACAACCTCTGGTGAAACTATTCCATGGACTTTTGAATTGTCAGTCTGAGGTTTTACCTGGAAATGCAAAATGAAAGAAAAAAAATCTTTTCAGCATATAATTTTACTAGCTTCCTTTTGTACCATGTGCTTTGGTTTCATTTATCCTCCGGAATATCCTCCAATTGGATGTACCTGACAGTTTTCTAATATTTCAATATAATAAATGAGTTTTAAGGAAATCCATCCTTAAATCCAGGAGAAGCTACCGTATGCACTTTCATGCACCAGTGGGACAGCAGACCATGACATTTCTTTCAGAAGCAAACAGAAGTCTGTCGAGAGCAAGAAACAGTTTTATACATATTTGATAATCATGAGTAAAGAAGAAAAATATCATATAGGCAAAAGTCTGTGATGCATTTTGGAGTCATACAATTGTTTCTGTATGCTTATGTCTTACTAAACAATCAGCTTGTGGTTTGATTTACGCATTTACATGAGCGAAGCATTCTTACCCTGAACAAGGCAGTACTGTATTATCCTCAGTTACTAAGAATCACATGCAGTAGCGTTTCTCACTTGAATGAGGTAGAAGGAGGTTGTGAGCCAGTTGCTTTTATTTGAAATATACATACTGATGATACAAAAATCCAAAATATTTTACTGTTTCAGCTGATCATCCCATAGCTGGTATGATCATTCGGTAAAGTTAAGACAAGCAAAACTGAGTGCTGTGTCCTACGGCCAAGTCATACTCTCTCAAGAGATCAAGTTCATGGAATTACAAAAATGTTATGCCTGCCAATAACACTGTTGTATGTGAATAGTGCTAAGAAGAAAGACTGAAATAACCCATTCTTTTGCCACTCCTGCAAAATTTTTGACAGTTGCATTGACTATCCAAATGTGTATTTGGTTATATACAGCTGTCAAATATTTTTGCAGGGACAGTATAAGGACAACTTATCTCTAAGTATTTTGTGCCACCTTCTTTTCAAGTAAAATATAACAAGGCATTCACATTGCATAGTCAAGAATAAAATTTTCAATCACAAAAAAAATCAAGCAGACCTCACTTTAAGGACATTCTCATACTATTTAGTCAATTTCCCTTAAACTAACATATAGGAATTACTTATTTTCTCCTACAATCATTCCAAACAATGCTTTGCCTTTCTTTAGGAGTTGAAGAGTGTGCAAACAAAGAGCTAGGAAATCAAATTCTCTATACTATGTGGAAAGAAGAAAATCAATTAAGCTTTTAAGTAGAAAACGTATTCACCAATTCTATGTATGTGCTTGCTATCACTAATCCCTGATTTTTAAAAATGTACTGCTGCTTCCACCGTAAAACCCTCATTCACTTCCATGTGCATTACGAACATTCTGCATTTTGCAGTATTGAACCTTCAGATCCACCAACGCACCCACATTTCATGCCATGGTTTTATATTTTTGAATTTGCTTTTTTTTTCTTTCAAGAAACATAACTAACTATCTTTACAAATGAATACTCATGCCCGCACCATATCCACACCCATACACAATACTTTGGAATACATGAGGAAAAAGTAGAAATGAAGTTGTATGAAGAAATGAAGAAAAGGTGTTAAAATACAATCACACAAAATTACCACCAATTTAATGAAAACAGTTGGGTTTTGTGATCCAATGAATATACAGGAGATGTTTTTCTTGGCAGTGCTTCTGGACAGCCGTTACAAATGATAACTGTCTGATTAGCAACCCAAACTTTTAGGAATTATTTTGTGAATTAAAACAATGGAAACATACAAGTTGGACTGCAACTCTGAATATAAAAAGTCCACAAACAAAACATCCCTAGTGAGGCACTGTGTCATAAATGACAGCACCCAGCTAAGGGTAGCACCTTCAAGTACCATTTACAAGCCCCTCACTTCATTTCCTCAACAGTAGGTGTCTTACAGACACAGAAGAAAAAACAAGTCCTGTCTCAAAGAGCTTGTGATATAGGCAGAAATCAAAGACAACAGGTGAATATTGCAGGATTGAAAGTAGGTCAGTCATGGCTGGTAAATGGTCAGTAGGTTGGCAGTGTTACCAAATCGAATCATGAAGGCATCAAAGTGGAGCTGAAAAAGTATATTCAACATAGAACAACGTGACTGAGGAGCTGTTCAGAAGAAACTCCGTCTGCTTTTTCTTATAGCAGGATAATTGCAGAGATTATGAAAACATAATAAATGTACATGTAAATGTACATACACAGAGAGAATTCTTATTCTACTAAAAATTTCCTGTTCTTTGCTCAAAGGTAAGTGCCACTGATCAGTCCCCAGTCTTACACATACACAGAATAACAATTTAAACCAGCAAGACTAACTACACTTAGCATGTGTATTGGTATACAAAATGGAGAAGAAAAACAGCTGTCTGCATTTTTTCACTTTAGAATCATCTTTTTATGCTGCGTTACGTATAGGGCAAATATGTGTGTTAAATTTCATTTTCATGGATAAACGCATAATACCAGCCATCAGGCTGTTAGCTTCATTGCCTTAAAAAAACAAAACATACCTCACTGACGGGTCAAAGAATGCAAGACTTTGTTAAAAATCAGGCTGCGAAAAATGACAGAAGCTTCCTTCTGTGCGCACTGTCTTTTGTAGCAGTAGGTATTGTGTTTGGTAAAATTCCAGAAACTTAGCCCATCTGCATAATTTCTTTTCTTAGTTACAGAATGCTTAAATAAAAACATACATTCTAGCTTCCAAAACAAAAACACTGAGATTTTTCTCAACTAGTTAATTAAGCTAGAAACCTTGTAGAGGAATTTCTCCAATGCGTGATTTAAATGGAAGCCATTTTAATGAAAAAGGCAACCTTACAAATCAGATCAGATATTTTAAGGAGTAATTTTGAACTATTTCTGATATTTGTACACAAACCCACAAATATTTCTATAATTAATGATTGCTATGCCAAGGGAGAGATGATTTCAGATTAAAGTCATTCTATTCATTAAACAAATTAATTGTATCATATCCAAAAAAAAGGAGCTCTTACTGCACCTCATATTTTCTTACTGTTTTAAAAATGGCTGTTAAACAGGCGCAGCAGTAATAGGTTTAAACTCTGCCTAGTACTTCCTTTTGGAAGTACTTCTCATCACAGCTAAACCCTATTCCCCACTCATCCGCTCATCACTGGGGCTTTACAGAACGCCTTTCAAAGGCACATATATCAGCCTCTCAGATTAGCTGCATGAGTCTAGGTGCCTAACTTCAGAAAATTAGGATCATACTGTTAGAGGTTGGTACATCATCCGTTATGTCATGTTGCCTAATTTAGGCAGAAGCCAAGATACTACAGTGCTGGCCCTGAGATAATTGCAATTGATACCAAAGATTCTAAGAATAAAACAAAACCCAAAGTAATTAACATGAATATAAGTTAAAACATATTTCAAGAAGTATATTATCTCACAGCATGCCATATCAGCAAGTAGTAGCACATTTTCTGATGTGTTGCAATGATACTAGGTACTACCAAGTCCTTTTGTCAAACAGTATTGTTCCATGCTTACAAGATAATTTAAAAAATTAAGAATTAGAATAAACATTAAAAATCACACATACCTGAAAATAAAGTTTAAAAATTTTATAAAGTAAATAATTTGTAAATATTTACTTGGATAAAACTAATTGTCAACTAATTCTAAAGAAAATGTTAATGACATCTTTCAAACCAGGTGGCTGAACAGCAAGACCAGTACAGAAATGTAGGCTACTTAAAATGAAAGAATTTAATACAAAAGCATACAGGAAGAAAATTCCATTAACTCCAAAGAAGTAATTTGTGATGTACTTTGCTGCTTGACCTGATAAATCTGTGCTGTGTCAGTTTTCGTTCAACAGTTAATATTTAACTACACTAAATTAAATTGCAGGATGATAATGCACTCACAGATCTTCTTACCATTATATTTGTCTATCTTAAAGCTGTATATTTCATCATAGTGAAAGCAAACAATTATTTGTCCACAGCTCAATCTCTATTTTGTATATATTCTTTATAGTGCCTATTCCTTTCAAAATATAGTGTGGATCCAACCAAAACATATCTTCCCCTTTTCTGACAAATTCCGTGAGTTGAAGACCCTATAATAAAATAACACCACTCCTGAATATACAGCTACTTCCCATATTTCTTCAAATATCTGTATATGATACAAAGCAGGAGGAAAATAGGTGGTAGCTATTAAAATAGATAGCTTAGCTACTATCTTGTCACTTTGCTGTTTGCCACACATATGCTTGATACATTGATGTGAACACAGGTTTGCAGGACCTGGGAATGAAAATCATTAGCCTCACAGTAACTGGTTTCCATGCTGCAGAGCACGCAGTAAAGAACTTGTATTGAAGTGTTTAAGTCCATGCAAGTTTAAATTATACGCATTTTAAGCCTGAAACTTAACATTCTGTGTTTGATAACACCATCTTCATCCCATCTTGAACTGGGAGCTGTACTTTAAAAGTAAAATAAAAAAAAATATATAATATGTCTGTTTTTAATAGTGGCAACCAGCCACCTGCAGCCCAGGTGGATTATGGGAAGGAAGAGCACAAGCCACTACCTGAAGGAAAAAAGTAACAACATAATATGACCCAGTAATTTGCTCTCATTTGGCCATAACTACGTGAATAGATTTGGGCCTGGTGCTACTGTAACTGAAGTGGACATTTAGAGATATCCTGCTCATTCAAACAGAATATGTTCTACAGAAAAAAGGTTGTGATTTCCCATTGGGAAATATTTATTCCATGTAACTTCAGAAAATCACTAAAAATGATAGAACAGATTACCTGTATAGTTTTGAATGCTCTTTACTTTCTACGAGGTGTTGGCTAGAAGTACAGAATGTAAATCTGGATGCCTCCCAGCTATTCTACTGCCAGGGCAAAGTGAAAAAAAAATTCTTACAATGTTTATAAAAGAACTTGTTGTAGTAAAATATAAGACAACAAAGACACTTCAGAAAAAAAACCAAAACCAAACCACAAAAAACCCTGTAACAACCAGGTCTGTTCTGCTACAAACTTTTTTCCTGAGGGGATACACACAAAATATTTAAGAAAGAACAGCCTTTTATTTTTTCTTTAAGAAGGAAAAGAACTAGCTTTATCTTCATGAGAGGAGAGACAGATTATGATTTATGTCTTAGAAGATCATTGTTCTTCCACTGAGAATGCTCACTTGCCACAACAAAGATATTTAAAGTACAGCCAGTTGGATCAGCAGTCTACAAAGATATGTGTAGGTAACAGGACCTAAATCATGTAAGACTATTAAGGATCCACTGCGGCCTCTGCACTTCTACAAAAAATAATTGAAAATCCAAGGGATTGCCCAAAGACTCAATGTCAGACAACATCCTTAACCTGCATAACAGCCACACGGTAGCACTCTGCCTTTGCAGCAATACCTGAGTGTTCTCTGTGGCTTCAGGAAGAACAATAAATAAGGTCACTGCAATAATGAAACTAGCAGGTACATGAACTTGAATTAGTGTGGCAAAGTACAAAATGGAGCGTAAAAAGTTTTATAACTACCCAAATGCATGTCAAAAACCCATTACTGTCCACCAAGCCTATTAGATCTCAGTGAACAAACCGAACCTTTGGTGAAGCTCCCTACAGATAAGAGTACCCAAATGAGCAGTGTCTGCTTTTCCTAGTTGGAGCATTAGCCCGCTCATTGTCATCCAAATCCAATTTCACAGACACTCTATGAAGGCAGAAACAAAGGAGACCTTTCGCTGAAAAAGTTTAATGGAAATAAACCACAGAGCCCTAGGTCATCAGCATCCTGATGACAGTGAAGTCTGCACTGTGTGCTCCCTTTCCTGGTGACATCATATTTCATGTATAATAGGTTCCACTGGACCCTTGTGAAAAATCAATCTTTGGAGTGGAAGAAATCCTTCCAAAATGATCCTTAAAATCTCAAAGAGAAACTAAGGATATCTATTTAAAGAAAACAATGTTACCCAGTCTGGACCACAGCCAGATAATAGGACGAATAAATATTACAGTTATATCTACTGAATGGGTCACTGCTTCAGAACAGCAAGATCTGGATTCATGACCCTGTTCTTCTAAGGACATCTGATATATAGTCATAGATTCTAAAAAAACCACAATGGCAGAGATGTCATATAATACTGCTCTCTGGATTCTCTAAAACCAGATTGTGCCTTGAATTGCAGGGCTCAGAAGTTAACATAGGACTCTGCTGAAACACTGCCCAACCGAGCAGAGTGGAAAAATACTTCATACCTTTTACAGATCTTATTTGTTGATATAGAACTTGCTTTCTCACCCTGCCCCCCAGCTTAATTTTTGAATCATGATCAGTTTGATGTTCACTACACCCAGGCATTAATATATATTTCTCTAGTTTTCCAAGACTATAATCCCATTTTGCAGTGTAGCTGCTGCCTCCTCTAGCTTGCTTTGACAGTTTCCTGAAGACAACATACTCCATATCTACTGCTCCTCCCATATCCACAATATCTCTTAACCTGTTACAAGAGATGACGAGTTTAACATAATCATGGTTCCAGCAGGAGTTATGTCTAGAAGAAGGTCAGTACCTAAACATGTTGGAGGAGTTTAGTCTTTCCAAATCTCAGTTTTCCAGCTATAAACTACATACAGCAGTACTGTGCAAAAGGCTTTTGAGGTTACAACCATTTAATATTATCAAGTGTTCACATAATACAGTAACAGAAATACATTTTAAAAGTACATGGGCTTTATAGCTAAGCAATTTAGACAAGAATTTGAAAAATTGCTGACAGGTAAGTCCTAAAAACTACCCTTATACTCAACCAAATATAAACAGTGCTATATTCAGACCTGAACCAAAGAACCAAATAAATATCAGAATATTAGACTATGCTTGGTCATTATTATTGTACAATATTCCATAATCTTTGATATTTTTTTTTTTAAATCAGACATTCATATACAGTGTGAAACTGGTTACTGAAATAGAGCACAGGTACCCTATCTACTTCTTCCTCATGTTCTTGAGAAGTGTGCAGTCCTTGAAGAGGACAGTGCTTTCCTACTACTCCCTAAACACACTGTATGGGTAATAGAAGAGACAGAAGCAGCATGAACAAATATGAAAGCAAACTCAACAGCCTGCATAATAAGTTATAAATCTATCATATATTGATACAAACGACCAGGTGAATTTGAATTAAATCTTAAGAAAATGGATGACAAGGCTAGCTCACAACCAAATGGCATATACTTCATTGCCAGTAATGGGAGATGGAAAGTTTTTACAGAAGCCCTCATCTCAATGATAAAATTCTGCTTTATGAAGAGAATGTTTGGGGTCTCTAGTGCCTATGGTTACAACTCTTAAAACATAATGTAAAAGGTCCAGATAAGGATCGCATGGTCCAATTATCAGCTTCCTTATTCATTAATTAATCTACCTATGTGATATGTTAGAGTAAAAAGTATGTATTGTTAAAAGCTTAATTACAATACTTGAAGGAATTTTATGTATATTTATATAAAGTGATTATTCATTATTATAGTTTCCATCATTCCTGATAAGTCTGTGCTGGTTTTGGCTGGGATACAGTTAATTTTCTTCACAGTAGCCAGTATGGGGCTGTGTCTTGGATTTGCGCTGTAAGCAGTGTTGATCATACAGGGATGGTTTAGTTACTGCTGAACAGTGCTTACACAGAGCCAAGGCCTTTTCTGCTCCTCACCCCACCCCACCAGCGAGCAGGCTGGGGGGGCACAAGAAGCTGGGAGGAGACGCGGCCGGGACAGCTGAGCCCAGCTGACCAAGGGGATATCCCACACCATAGGACGTCATGCTCAGCTTATAAAGCTGGGGGAAGAAGGAGGAAGGGGAGGACGTTCAGAGTGACAGCATTTTGTCTTCCCAAGTGACCATTACAGGTGATGGAGCCCTGCTTTCCTGGCAATGGCTGAACACCTGCCTGCCAACGGGAAGTCGTGAATGAATTCCTTGTTTTGCTTTGCTTGCGTGCATGGCTTTTGCTTTACCTGTTAAGCTGTCTTTATCTCAACCCACGAGTTTTCTTACTTTTCCGATTCTGTCCTCATCCCACCAGGGCCGGGGGGGGAGTGGGCAAACAGCTATGTGGTGCTTAATTGCCAGCTGGGGTTAAACCATGACAAAATCTTAAAACAAATATGAGCAGCATTAAAAATCCACACAATTCATTTTCAAATTGAGCAGCAAAACTTTTTTTGTTCATAGCAGATGCAATTGTATCATTCCTCATTCCTGTTTAAATGGAAAACTTAGGCTGTTCTTTTTTAAAGGAAATTATTTTTAGACATGTCAACACTTAATGCATGCTGCCAAACCTTTGAAATAATAGTGCAGGAATCTTTTATATATGGTATGATACGATTTTAATCAAGTGATGGCACTTCTATCAGTATTTAATATTAATCAGAAATCCCTGATACTGAGGACTAGGAAAGGCTCAGAAAGTGAATTTACAGTTGCTTTAATATTTCTTTATTTTGTCAATCAGATCTCAGGTTAAATCTAACAGGGTAATCTTCAAAGTTCATTTCATTATTAGAGATATTAACATAAACCAGTTTGGTTTTCATTACATGCTATTAAAAAAAAAAAAAAACAAAAAAAACCCAAAAAACACCAACCCACAGGTGAACTAGATTTGGGGAATGTTGCAATTACATACAATAACATGGCTTTCCCAAAGAAAACGTGATGTCCTTATTCATTTTGATTAATCTTTACTCTGGTAAATCTCCCAGTGTAGCCCACTGCAATCTCAGGGTTTCAGTTTCTGTTTGAAACTAAGTAGCTACTATAAAAGAACTTAAGCTTTTTGTAAACCACATGATCTGTCACTAAGAGGGGAGAAAAGGTAGAATGACTATTGGGAAAGGTGTGGACTAAGTAACCGAAAACTGAGGGTTTGGGGGCTTTTTAATATCATGCTTCACTATTTGAATTGAATATGACTTCACTTTCCAAAGTCATCGCCATTCAGTCCTGATAGCATTTACATCATCATATTTCCTACAGACATTTGGAAATACATTAAGTTCTAGCTGTGACAGAAAAACATGTGGAGAGTCTGCAGTGCGAGGACAGGCTGTGCTGTTCTGTACATAGTTTACTTAAACTAAATAAAGTCAAAGCACCATACAGAAGTGATACGGACCCAAGGGAACAAGGGCTGTCTCCAAGTAATCATCTTTATCTGGCAACTGGAAACTAGATATTGAGCCAAAATGCCACATGACATACTGTCATGTTCAAAAGTAACTCAAGTTCTTAAATTTCTGTTTAATTGAATTTTCCTCACATATGGCAGCTAACTACATCAGGCTTACTTATGTTTATGAATTTACCATAGAGTCTTTTTTCAAAAACCATACATATTTCACATATTCCAATATTCCCTTTTATTGTGATTATATTAACATACATTCTGAAACACTGTTTTTAGTTTTCAGGTGCCCAGTGGCCATTCTGGTTAAGAGAATACTTGTAGTCATAGAAAATGTCAATGTTATATTACTGTCTGAGAAACAAAGAAGAAACATCTGAGTTAACATGGGTTGTTCTGTAGGAAATTCTGGGCTTATTTATCCTACATGGTCTCTACATAGAAGGAGTGTGGTTGAGACAGTATTGACAGTGTGCTAGAGGTATTCAGGAACAAAACAGGCCATAAAGACCCAGTGAGTCATTTACAGCTGATTCAGTGTAAGACTGGGATACAACGTAGGGACTGGTACCACATAGCTTTGGACATCTAAGGCTGAGTTTCCTTTGTATTCTACAGAAAAATGTAATCTCTACAGGGCAAGTCAAAACACATGAATCCAGCTCTGTTCCACATGAACTTCTAGAGGAGCCTCTCAGTCACCACCAACTATCAAGTTAAA
>VZTL01037976.1:0-16593 GCA_013400535.1 Scopus umbretta | reverse complement strand
CTCCACCCCCCACCACTAAAAAAAATAAAAAAAAAAAAAAAAAAAACACACAAAAAAATCTGTTAACACAATGACCTCCTACTTTCCCAGTTACTTTTTGAAAATCTTTTGATTTATATTTGGGCTAGCCTGAGATTTCACTAAGTCTCTCCTCTTTAAGTCAATCCAATTCATACCTATAATTAAATTATTCTTTGGAAAAAAAAAAATGGAACCTAGCATCTCCCCCAGCTGATGAGAGCACCAGTCATCACTTCCTGCTATTTGGTCCAATTAATATTTCCCCCAAGTAAGAAACATTAGCAAGACAGGCTCAGAGGGTGTGATCCTCCAGAATGTTCTCACCTAGGAATCAGAGCACTCTTAAAAAATGGAAAGTTTTATTTCCAGCTCTCTGTTCCAGATAAGACAAAGGAATAATTCTAATTGTGGTTTCATATGTTACACATACATATGTCCCTTAACAAGGTACATAATTTACATGAAAGCTCCTCCTCCTCTGGACTGTGAATGGCATCAAAATCTAAGATTCTAATTTTTCATTTCCACATTTTCTTTGCTTTTATTAAATATCCATGTTATGATAAACTTGGCATTTAATTCCCCCTGATATTTTATAAAAGTAAGAATCCTAGAGAAAAAAAATCACTTGGGTTGACCCAAATAAATTTCTTCACCATTTCTAGGACTGCCAATGAACAACAACAACAACAACATTGACAATTTCAGTATTTCACAAAACTGTAGTTAAAAAGGACTGTAAGGTTTAGTTCATCTGAGTTCTGGCTTTGCAAATACCAGCAACACAGAATAAAATGCAACCACAGAACAGTGTGAGCATATTTAATAACTCTCACAATTCTGTTTCTCACTCATGTGGTCATCAGCTTTTACATCGACCACTGCAGCCCTCTCACTAGCCTTGACAAATGCAGTCCTGGCCCATGTGTCTATTCACAGCATTTCTAGAGAGATCGTTATCTTGTCATCACTGTGATCATATCATCCCTTGCTTAACAGCCTTTCACTGGCTCCTTGGTTTCCCTATCATATCAAGTACCTTTTACTTATCTTAATTTCAAAATCCGTTGCAATTTATTCTCTCCTATCTAGCACATCTCATATACTGTCATTAAGGCTCCTGAATCATTAATGCTGCCTTCTGAAATTAGAAGACCATTTGTACCTTCCCCTACACTCTCCCTTACGCTACTCAAAATCTCAGGCCATTGTCAGCCTTCCCATTAGTCCTTAAAATTCAGCTCTGACACTACGTCTCCAGAAAACTGGGCTAAACTAGGCCACTCGGGTACTGAGCTGAATGAGTAGTATGGGTTTCCACACTGTCACAATGTTATCCAATAGACCACTTTCCAGTTTCCACCTGTTCTTTTTTTGTCTTCTTAGCTTTCCAAAAACTATTCAGTTTAAAAGCTGTCAGACACAAACCAAGTTAATACTGCAGGTTCATATTTAAAGATCTAAACATGGTGAGTTTGACGACTCAGGAAACCCAGATACTAAGATTTCATTGACTCAGAAAACCCCCAGTCTTTAAATTCCTCTAGTACCTTGTACTTGTTCACATGATTCGAGAATTGGCACAAAATGTTTGAAGGTTAGCACACTGCAGTAAGTTAAAACAAAAAATTCAAAACTAGCATGGGTTGTTTACGCAGTTTGTTTTGAATTGTGTTTTTATTTTAGTGTGATGTCTGTATCTTAGCTCTGATGAATTTGCCACGTGACACTATGAAGAATAAATGATTTTATGCAACAGTAGTAGAGGAGACTAAAAACAAGTTGAAACATTTATAAAATGAAAGCACTTATTTTCTAGTAACTGTAGTTGTACTAGAGGGCAGGACTTCCAGTCCACTAAGAGACATTCATTTAAACGCCTTGCAGCCGCAAGTTCCCACGACAGATCCTGCCCTTTAATAAAATCAAGTTATTCCTTTTAAATGTTATTGGCATTTTGTAGGCTGTTAAAAGGAACAGAGCTCAGAATGTTTATATTGCTCTGAGTCTCCCTGATTGTGTCCCATTCTGATAACCACCTGTCTGACGAAGCTTTGATTGGGTATGCATCTTCTGCAAATAATTCAATAGGAAACAAACATGTTACTGTTGTATTAAAAACAGAATGTGTACTGGGACCTAAGATTATTGGTCAGCACAGGAATTTTCCAGGCATCTGGTCTGTAGCTCACATTGCATGCAGTGAATTATATCCCAGTAATTGAGAATGATGAATGATTTGACCCTCTTAAATATATAATGAGGGAAAAAACAGCACAGTGAGAGCCAAGATTTAGGCAATTTTAGCCTCCAGGAAAAAACAGTTGTAACCCAACACCACCTACAAATCTCAGCGGGTGCTTTGGTTGGGTAGTATGTCATGTACCTTGGGCAATACATCTTGCATTGTGGGCAAGAAGAAACACTAATATTGATCTTCTACACCATGAAAAACCGTATGTAATGTCAAAGAATTTAGAGGTTTACACAATAAGGTTAAAAAGACCACTTAATCTTTTGCTTGAGGATTTTTTTTTTTTTTTCTGCACAGGAATTTTATAAATCCTTATAAAAGGCAGGAGTATTAAAATAAGCATTACGAAAGACTGCTAAATTACTTTGATACAATTTAGTGTCACAACGGCAAGATAATACCTCTTTCTGTACATACTTCTGTAATACTATGGTGACTTTACGAAAATATAAACTTAGCAGCATATCCTGAAGTTAAAAAGCATGATAATTAGTAATTTCATGCTGACATTTCACACTGGGATATCCTGCTGCGGTAAGAGACTGTCTGGGACCAACCTCCCATTCACACAGATACTGAAGTCAGAGGTCAACTCACTTCTGTTACGATTTGTCTCTCTTCCCAGCTGGCCACTCTGCCTCCTGCTGCACCGAGTGGAAACAGCAAAATGCAGAACCTCTTGTGAAACTTTGGAAAAGATGCTGTCTACAAAGCAGCAGAATTAAGTACACTGATGACAAGGCAGCTATGGAACCTGGGGGCCTTGGCCTTGATTTATTATTTTGCAACACTAGATAGGAAGAGGGAAGAGGAGAGAAGGAAGTTCATGTATTGTCCTAAAATTTATATTTAGAACTACCAGGCAACATTGTCCGGGAAATTTGGTTTGTGTCATGAGGGAGGGAAGTGGAAGGCAGACAAATGATGACTTGATAAAAAGAAGGAAGCTAAAAATGAAAAGAGTTTAGAAATTACTAAGATGAAACCACCCCGGTATTCTTGCTTCTTTTAACTATTTTGCTTATTTGGGCAACCAGTTGCTAAAACCAGTTTCTGGTCAGTTTAACTGGTCGTTAAAGAAATTCACTGCTCTCTTTTGTCTGTGGTTCAGAGACATGCACGCTTAACACTGAGCACATGAACAGTCTGCATTTCTGTTTTGGCACAAGGACTAGATTTAAATATGAATGGGGACATCTCCTGCAGCTGACAGAAGTGCTCACTCATTCCACCCCTGCTGCAGAGATGTTACCACCAGCTCCAGGGTCCCATTTTTCAGCGGAGCAGTTCAGATAATGCATATTTATAACGGTTTTACAGCCGAATGAGTTAACAAATCACAAAGCGCTTGAATTACACAGGAAGTAGCAAAAAACCAATCGGGTAGAGCCTTAATTTGATACATCTGTATTGTGTGATGGGCTCCATTGTATGGATTCCATCCTGCTCCATGGCAGAGAGAGTGTGCATTGAAAGCCCTACATTTGTGCTCTGAAAGACAGCAGCTGCTTCCCATCTTCCATAACATCTGAAGAGAGTTTTACATTCAGAGAAATCACAAGCCAAGAACACACGTCTCTGGAACAGGTTCAGGAATAGAGTATTTCTCCGAGTACCCGGACTACCTGCTGTTCAGAACTACATGTGGCAAACAAAAAAGGATTTACCAAGGAAATATGTTGAGCTGCTAAACATATATTCCGATAGGAAAACACAACACAAAAATTTACCAATACTTCTAAATGCTGCAACAGATTGGCAAAATTTGTATAGCACATCCATATTTTCAACACTGGAAGGCAATTTCTACAACTGGAAATTTCTTCCAGAGCATCTTCTATTGTGTGAATAACATCAAAACACAAGAAAAACAGAGAAAAGTCACCTTCTCTAACACTGTTCCTACTCAACAAGTTCTTATTATCCATTGTTATGGTAAGCTTTTTCTTATAATTTCTAATTTGTATTTGATATACCTTTTTTTTATAATACATTTTACCTGTTTCTTGCAGTACGCAGCTATTACTGAGACAAAAATATGTCTCAGTTTTCATTTTGTAGATGAGACAATTATTTTTTTTCCTGATTTTGAAACTTTGTGTCAATATGTTTCTTGTTCATCCATTAACCAATTTCCTACACAAACATCTCGGTTCTTTCTTCTCAGCTACCCCTGACATACATACTGTAAAACTTATTCAATGTCTTTTTCCATGTTGGTTTTAGGGCTGTAATCTCATCTCCATTTCCCAAAACTACTTCTTGCAATGCATACAGAAAAATGGTAAAAACAATGGTTTGAAAAGAGAGAGAGAAGAGATAGAACAAATATTTTATTTACATTGTTGGAACAAAATTATGCATTTGTGTACTATCATATATCAATTTTCCCCTTATTTCCTCTTGTTTTTAAGAACATGTATATTTATGTGTTGCTCTATAGAACCTGACACCATAGAACTTTCAAAGAACAAGTGGAATACTTATTTGCTAGTATAATACAAACAACGTTGAAGATTGATTAAAACAAAGTTTTCTGTAAATGCTGTCTTCACATTCCTGTTCCCAAATCTGGTATCTCCCAGCGTTGAGCTTAACCCTTTTAGAATCTAGCACTTCTGAGATAATATTTATCAAAGCTAGCCACATAATAATCTGAATAATATGAGTATTACTATGCTTTCATCACATTACTTTGTCTAGTGTAAAGATACCCTATTATAAACACAAAAGCAATATTGTCTGGTTATGAGAAAAGTAAGTCAGATGCTAACAAACAACACCAAACAAAAGCCAAAACAAAACCAACCACCTGGTAAGTTACCCATTTCTGCATTTTACCCAGAAGATTTTGTAATTCATAAATGAATGAGAAGCTACCAGAGTTCTCTTTTCTAAAGGCTTTTATGTTAACTGAGTTTGCTCGAAACATTTTTATATATCACATCAAGTATTCAATGAGGTGCCAAAGCACTTTGTTAACAAACTTATTTCCCAGATGTGGCTAAAGCAGGGACAGAAGGCTTGAATGTTCTAACATACCTAACAATTCAATTACAGTTATCTTATGGTGCCATCACATATTTTTCTTCAACAATCAAACAACCTCAGCTGGAAACTCCAAGCAATAACATAAATAAAGGACCATCTGGCAAGAATAATTAAGGAAGGCTGGAAATAAAACATTAATTAGTGCAGTAGTTCAAACGACCTTCAAAGGCCTTATTATGAAATTATATTCAAAACAGATAATCATTTATTTCATGTTACAGTTATATTTAACTAAGCATGAATAAATAATAATATCATTTTAGCATGCTATTACACTGTTATTGACTCAAACTGATTTTGAAATCATCTTATTTTTTCTATAAAAATAAAATGAGAATGGAAAACAACCTACATCAGTTTAGAGTGGCAGCCTTGGTTTTCCCCTGTTTCACATCAACGAGTCGGATGAATCAAGCTTGCCTCAAAATTTACATACTAGAAAGGAATAGAATGGTTTGCCAGTACAACATGCATGCAACTAATTGCTTTTAAATCATTTACATTTGTTTTCTCAATTTTGAAGGAAAAGAATGGAAGTCTAGAATTACTTGCTTTCTGATCTATGAAATGAAATGAAATGCCAAATACTAAGGTTTCTTAAAATCTCTTCTGTACAGAAGTGTACATTGCTATCACAAACACAGGGAAGGTACCTTCTCATATCTTTCAAAACCTTTGCTACTTTTACTGATAATCTTAAATTAGTTGCAATTAAAAGAAATCAACAGATTTCAATGTAATCTGTAGACAGGTAATGGTGGTCTCAAATGCCTTCATTGCCCTCAAAGTAATACAATCACAAAAAGAATCCTTGAAAATATAGTATAATCCGGTTTTTCAAAAGGAAAAAAAAAATAAAGAGCTCAGTAATTTCAGTGTTTCTGTATCTTTTCCAAACCGCATTTAAAATGTACATATGAATTATTAACAAAGTTACATCTGTATATTTTCTGGGTTTGTTCTTTCAGTTGAGCATTATTGGAAAAATATGCTAAGGCAAAGGATTTTAAAGAGGACTATAATTAAAATACATTAATTATTTTATTTTATTATTGTACAGAATTGCCATCCAGCCAATAAGACTAGAGTCTTCATTATTTGGTGGAGTCACCTTCTCCTTATCCCCAGGCTACAGGACGTCAAGCAACAGAATGAATTATCTTGGACTACCGCCAATAGCACGTCCTTTAGTTACAAGCCAGACAATGACAAAGCTCCCGAAAGTCTCAAACATCATCTGGATAAGCAGGCACAGGGGACAAAATCATCCTTAGGGAATGTGAAGAACAGATCCACTTCCGAAGATCCATTACTAACAAAAGAACTACAGGAGTCCCCAGTGCAACCCATGGCCGAGGGAAGCTGGATGAATTTTTGCTGATAAATTACTGTTTCCACTACTGACGTGTGCCTAACACAGCATGTTGTTCACAACACCAAATGGTGCAAACAGTGAAGGTGCAATTCTAATGGTGATACTGAAGTAATGAATTTCAGGTTTGCTCTTTTATCTTTCTTAAAGTCTACTGGCATAACCCTACAAACCTTATTACGATCACAGATATGTTGCCGATATGAGAAGATGTTGCTTTTTAGACAGAGAAATTTCCATGGGATAAGCTAGCATGTGAGTTCACCACTGCACTGACTGTTTAGGAGGTAAGTTACTACTACAAACCCAACACAGAAATAGCTGGCCCTGTGTTACTGGCCAAACTATGTCAGTGGGACATGAGAGAGACAAACTACCAACAGCTGATGAGAAACTACACTGAGAGAAAGTGGAATCTGGACAATATCCATCCATAGAGGAAGGTGCTGAAAGGGAGGAAGCAAGCTCAGCTATTTGGGAAAACAAGAGAAAGTTGAATCTAAAAATACAAAGGTCGTAGGCAGGCAGTACTTACAATTACCTAAGGTACACAGGGAAGAAATTACTAGAGAAGAAAAGAAAGGTGAAAGGCCATGGGGCAGACTGTAACAACTCAAAGGTAAAAAAGGAGGAGGTCTGGACCTGATACCAACATGAGCTATAAACCAGCTGCAGGCTAGTAAGCTAGGAACAAACTTCTAACAAGACAGGGAATACAGATCCTGAAAGTGGAGCTATTTCTCTGTAAGGGAGCCTACCTAGTTAACATAGAGATCTCCAGAGAGTTCTGTGATCACCTCCCTGTGCTAGTTATAGAAGTGCTTCTCTAGTTAGGATGCTTTAGACGCTGTGATTCTGCACATGGGTAGGGGAAGGCAGATGGTCTGACAGCCTGTGCAGCGATCTGAATGAGTCCAAGTTTCAAGATCAAGCAAAGGATAGTAAACAGGAGAGAGACTGATGCACTGTTGTTCCTAGTTCCTGGCCCTGCAGTTTCTGGTAGATGGTTGCATTTTTGGTTTGTTTTGTTTTGTTTCTTTTCTATGGGAGAGTAGAAGAAGAGTTAGGTGTATGATATTCAGGCTTCTGAAAGAAAAAAGACTTATTTTCTAATAAAAAGCTGAAGCCACATTAAAAAAACCAAACAATGCAGGATGGGCCAACATAACCATTCATATTTTTTTCATTATTCTCATTGTCTTTAGTCCTTGCATCTCTTGATTAGCCTTCCATAGTATTTAACTTTTTATGAACTGTGCAGAAGTTGAGGCAGTCATATCCTCCAACACTATTAGCTGAAACTGCAATAGCAATCAAGGCTTGTGTCCCCCCAGCAGTCCCCAAGAGTACTGCAAACAAATTGCTGTAACTCAAGTGCACCGGATATGTCTGCCTCGAATGGAACTGCATCACATCCCAAATACCCGCGGCATCCCAAAAATATCCCAAGTTGCTTCAGACATGTAACCATCCCTTCTCTTTTGCATATTCCACATCCATTACTGAAGCCATCTTTGTGGACGGAGGAATTTCAGACCGGAGCAACACTAAATAAAGGACTGAACTGACAAGTCTACTCTGCATCAGGAAGTCAGACCCGCTGAATGACGTTACATAAAGCAATAAAAGATCACGCTGCAGCCTCGTGGAGGCAGAGGACTCTCAAAGAATTTGCAAAAGAAGTCCACATTCAAGTAGTCTTCTCATTTCAGAGGATAGCCTCAGATTACAGGAAAGCAAAAAGTGCCTCGATAATCTCACTCTCGCCTAACCTGAGAGGAGAGTATCACATCTGATTAAGACTGGAAATCCATCAGATATTCTGCATGGCCCTAGCTGTTATGTACCACTTCCCAGGAAAGAAGAAAACCTCAAAAATAAACTGTAAGATGGTAGCAAGGTACTATTACAGAGACACAAAGCATGCTTCTGATGAATTGATGATGGTATTACTTCCATTGTAAATCTTACGAGATTTTATGAGATATACAGCAGCGCTTGTATGAAATATATTTCTAGGAATATGAAAAGAGCCTTTTCTGACTTTCAGCTACTCTTTTTGAAGGTGTTCTGGTACTTTTGCAGCCCTTCTAGTGAAAGAGGGAGAGAGATCCCTGTCTTAGAAGAAATCTGTAAAGGGCAATGCAGACTCCTCTTGAAGCTTCTGACTTTTTCAGAGAGATTTGCCAAGAGCAGAAAAAGAGCATACATTATTTTCTTAGAAGTGATAGCTTAACGAAATTGTACTTTTTTTTAATGTGAAATAAGGAATTGTACAGTGAAAGGTTGCTTTTCAAATCTCTCTGTCCTAAACAAAATAAACAGCTTGAGTATCCATCATTAGCAGGTATAATAGCTCTGCAGGAGATACAGCTTGAAACTTGGAGAGCTATGCTCTCCAATTAAAGCTAAGAAAATGCAGGAAAATAAAACAGAAAAAATATTCCCTTAGCAAACTTTTATATGAATAACTATTAAACAGTAATTTATATTGTCCGACTCATGGAAGAGAGAGTATTGTTAGAATGACACCTTTGGCCACAGGTACCAAGACAACACTGAAAGAGAATCTTAACATTTCACTGAAAAAGAACTCTTAAGATTGCTTTTTTTATCTTCTAGTCTCCAGAGCCACCATTTTACACATTTAAATGTTCAGTTTATACTTCTGTTTCTCTTCCTTCCTACTCAAGGTCAACAACTTCTGGTTTTCATGATTAAGATTGTGAATTACGTGGAAAGTGATGTCATCAGACTGCTTTTTTCCTCTGTCACAAAATAAAAATTATTGACAATTCTAAGTTCTCTGTTGGACATTAATCTTCATATATGTAAAACACACAATTATGAAAAAAAGAAACTGAAAAAAAATTGCTGATAAAAAAAGCCTATTAACCCTATGATTGTATCGGGGGGTTATGCTTATAACACAATCCAAAGTTATTTAAATTCTGAGCCATATGAAATATTTTGAACAAACATTTTTTATAAACACATCATTTGGTTATGTCTAAAAAAGACAATCAAAACACCTACATACGAAGCCACAATTCTCGGAAATTAATATCAAATAAAACTGCTATGAGATACAATAATCACTGTGGCTAGAAATATGACCTAACTTCACAATGAACAAGAAGTACCTCAGCACAAGTAAGGTTCTAGAGGAAAACTTTCAATCACTGATCCCTCAGAAGTCTACATCATACCTAGGAGAAGGAGCACACTCCTCACTCTGGAAAGACTGTACATCTAACTTTTCACTGAATGACAAAATAAATCCTCTATACAGAAGACAGACAATTTTGCATCTATTGACATTAAATAAACCCAATAGGAAACAATGGGCTTCTAAAACAGTCACATAGCAGGAAACACTACACGTAACTAGACAATTTAAAACATATTGTCAATATAATTGGAGTGAATAAGTAATGTAAATCAAAAGCATACAAATAAACATTCTTACTTTATTCCCTGGAAAATAAACTTCAAACATAAATATAAAACCAATTTTCATCTTCAGTTTGATCACAAAGAAGAACTGTAACTTCTTCAAGTATCCTAGAAATATGTCCATTTACTCTTAAAATTTCTTTCTCTGCAGTCATCTCAACATAAGGAAGGCAAAGGGAATGGAGTAGTCTAACATGATACTAATAAAACTAAAATACACATTAATTAATTTTTCTTATGCAAAAGATGATGGTTTGTGAAAATGCTAACATAAGCATTTCACAACATTCACTCAGTTCTGTTAGAAGAATATGAGCTAGTAAAGCAAAGCTTGAGGTCTGGACCTAACATGTGATATGGCTATGGATTCCTTAGTACGGGGACAGTAACTCCATTAAGTTTAAGGATACTTCAATTATATAGATTTTCTACATACTATTTGCTTACTAACCAGTGGTCAATTAAAGACAGTGTTCCAAGATGGTTTCTAGGAGCTATAAAAGACTGAGCTTAATTTCTAGGACCATGGAAGTCAATCTAAATCCAAACACATGTATCTCTAAGCCTTTGAACCATCCTGTTAATAGGTCACTGCTTAATACGGTTGATTAAATACAAGCACTCTTATAGGAACTGATGAATTGCTTTTTGTGTTGCACGAAATGGAAAAATCTGTCTAGGTGAAGTCATTCACAGAACAACAATGATCATTTGCCAAAGACAATAAAAGTTGATGGTAATTATGGCATATGCATAAAAAAATGGATTTGTTAAATATGCTTTAATAGCTGAATTGTTTCAATAAAAACTACAAAGTGGTTTTATGTATAACTTATTCCTGACAAAACAACTATTAAGCATTTTTCACACTTTCATTTGAAATCTACATTTCAAGTGTCATTAGCAATGACCTAGTGACAGGAATACACTAAAGCTGGCATTTGTCAGAGCTGACAGTACATTGGAAAGAAGAGAAGCAGTGTTCTCCCATCTCTGCCCAGATTTAACCTGTGAACTGCATTGTGTAATTTAACAAGCCAGACCTTATTTTCTCTGGCAGTTAAACCTGAATGATAGTCCTCATTTTTGTGTAGTACTTTGAGATATCTGAATGAAAAGTGTGGTATATAAAATCCTTATTTTTCTTAATATCTGTATGATTTTATAACTTAGTTGGGAAAAGAGAAGAGCCTCTTTTGTATGACAAATATGTACCCATAGATACAGATGTAGGCACACACTATACCATCTTTACAAATTACATTTGGTACAAGATGAAGTGTTTTATCTCAATTTATACCCAATTTTTGCCTCTACTGCTTCTGTTAGAGTTCCTCAAAACACATCAGCAATGTTCTGTTAAACATTTTTCTCCTTCCTTTCTTACCTCTGCAGAGAGAAAGTAGATCCAAAATGAAACCAAAAGGTACTAGGAATTTTCCCTCTATTTACTAATTAATATTAAAAAAGTCAATTTTTGAACTTCCAGATTTTAAAAATGTCTGTAAATATTTTCATGTTACTTTGATTTTGAGATGGATATCCTGACAAAACTTTCAAATGACAAATATTTCAATGCCCTTAAATATTTTAATATTCTAAAACAGGACTTCTGCATCTCTTCTTCAGTAATAAGTCAAATGGAGGTATTAGTAAAGTAACTCACAGGATAACATTATGCAAATATATCAACCTAGTCCCAAAATAGACTTTTAAAATACTGTAACTGAACTGAAATGATTGTCCCCTAAAATAACAGAAGTCATATAATTATCTACTACCCTAGCATAATATTTATTGCTTATGGTGTCACATAATTTCAAGCCTTTCTATGCATTTTTTGCACTGGAAAGACAGTGAGGTGAAAATGGGGATTCTTCCACTCACATCCCAAAGGTCTTACAATTTTTTTACAAAAGTAAATCTTGCAGAACAAAATAAACAAGAAAAAATTGCTCATAATGGAAAATAATATAGTTGTATATTCTGTCCACACACAAAATAACAAGACTTTTTAGTTTGAAAGGGTCATGCATCCACCAATGGCAGAAAAAAAATCAGGAGGAATTAAATATGCAGACCACAGCTAGAACATACTGAGAAATTAAAAAAAAATAACTCAAGGGCAGATGCTTAAACAGAATATAATCCAAAAACAAATAGCTTGGGCCAGGTCCCTGTTAACTGTAAGTATACTAATTACTGAGACAGATGATGTTTCAAATGAATGTAAGCCACTTTGGCTGGGGTACAATTCCTAAATGTTGTATAATTTTATTATGCCTTTTAACATTTACAACAAACAGTGAACACTGAGGAAAATTCTACCAGANTTTGTTTTTGTTTTTGTTTTTTATGTGGTGGGGTTCTTTTTTGTTTGTTTGGGTTTTTTTTTTTTTTTTTTTTTACAGGTCCACATTTTCCAGCCAAATAATTTGTCATAATGAGGAACTGCAACAGCTACATTGCTTTCAACAGGTAGATAGTATGGCGTAATTTAGAGGGTCAGCTGGGATTCCAGGTTGTCCCTCAGAGACATACAGTCTAGCACAATTGTTTTTGATCACAGAGGGCAGAGTCTGCTCCTGCTTAATGCCGTGTGTTTTTACAAAAGGTGCAGGATTCTTCGTCCTGGTCAGAAACATTTTTCTCCATTTCAGTATTGGTCAGTAAAGTATTCCTCACCCACAGACACCATATTAACTTAACCGCTTAAACAATCAACAAGAACATACTTAAAATGAGAAGTAACTATTCCCAGCAATTTCTACTCAAATCATAAACTCTGGACACCAGGGAAATGCGTTCTTGTGCCACAGGCAGGCAGTCGTTACAGACTTCACTTATAAATGAAAATGTAATATGGTGAATATTGGACATAACAGTAGAGCTGGCATAACAACTACACATACATACATCTTACAGATGGTCACTAACTTTGTGTTTTCCCAGAGAGACCAGAGTGAAGATAACCATAGGTTTCAACAACAGCAAGATGGACAGAGAAAGAAAGCACTTTCAGGGCTAGCATGTGAACATGCTGTGATCTTATTTGCAATGTCATCTGTCAGTCCATTAACTTGAATGGAATCCATTTGTTAAGAAGTTACAATTTCCTGAGATCTTGAAATATCTTGGATTTAGCCCTTTTTTACTTCTGACTCCTAACGGCATGCCCGTGTTCAAATTAAACTTAAAAATGCTTTACAAGCCTTTAAAAAGTATTTTTAATAACAATAAAGTATTCTATATGGAGCTGAAAAAAAAGACTGTTCAGCAAGAAAAATGAATAGTGGGCACATGACCAGAAAGCATTTGTAAGCATTTGTAAGTGTGTAGTTTGGCATGGGAATTCCTTCTGGCTGAAAGAGCTGATGGGCTTTCTCCCATTAACAAAGGTACTCAGATGGTGTGGTACCTTTCAAAGAATTCTATACTGACAGACACCTGCAAGTCAGTAAGCTACTCTAAAATTTCAAATTTGCTCTTCAGTCTTCACCTTATCCCCTGTTTGAAACTCTTCTGAGTGAAGTAGCAGCCATATTCTTGTCTACTTCATCTCATTTCCTATTGGAATAAATCACTTACTCCAATGCTTTATGTTGATTATTTTCAAGTATCAGTGGAGTAACTGTATCACAACATCCAAAAATTTGATTCAAGTTTTTTTATATTATTTGTCTGCATCAGAATTTGATATTGTCTCTTCTCATAACTCATAATCAGCAATAGTTTAATAAACTGGAAATACAAAATACTTCATTAATTTTGTAGAAAAATTACCAGGGAGGCTAATATGTGTAGTTCATTAAAATGATGGGGATAATCACTGCAAAGGTAAGTAACTCTCTAAATCTGCAAATCAAAAATTTAGTTAATTCTAGTATTTTTAGTAAATTACTTTCACAAATGGAAATAAAGTTAAAAGAAAATATATTAAAAAGTAATAAATCAGCCATTTTCATGTATAATATATAAAGCCATGATCTTATATGGTCTGCGCTTTTGTTAACAGTCTCTGGCTACTTTCCCTGAACTTTGTATCTCTCATATATGATCACTAGATTCTTCTTATCGCAAGGAAATAGTTTTATATTCTTCACAATTTCACCAAATTTTAACTGTTGAGGTAAAAATTTTCCATATTTAACACTTCAAACAGATTTCTTTTCAAGAGTGCATAAGTTTCAGATGTAATGCATCCTTTTTTTTCTAAGGATTAAAAATATTTTTTATAGTCAGAGAGGATCTTGTACTTTAATACTTTGGAGTTAAACTTGAAATTTGGCAAGCAGGATATTAATATTATGAAAGTTGCCTTTTTCATGAGAAAAAAATCAAAGTCTGTGATCAGATAATAAAAGACTAACACAAATATAAAGGACATGAATTATGCAGGAACTTGAGGAATCTATATTCAGTACTTCTTAACTTTGGAATAATGTTCTTTGAAACTTTTGAGGTCTTCCAACATATGGGTCTATATTAAACTCTTGCTTTTTAGCACCTATGCTTAGCAGTAAAACTGTGGTAGAGTGTCATGACTTTCAGGTCATGATGATTCCTCTTTAATTAGATATAATTCCACAAAACAAAACAGTGACTACTTCACTTGTTCACTTCACAAGCAGTACTTTCTTTCCTCTTTTCACCCAACTTTCTTTCCAGAAAGGTGTTCCAAAGGACTCTCACATCTCTATAGCTGGTATAATACATAATCTTACAGAAATCTTAATGCATATCCCAGTTGACTTTGTTACTATATTGCTGTAAAATTCTATTACTAAAAGATTTTTATTTTCTCTTACTTGTATTAACACTACACGCCACAAGGCAGAGTGAAATTTGCACTTTTGGAACACACAATACTTGGAGAAAATCAAGACTAGGGTAGCAGACAACATTTCCCTCAGATAAGATCGATAGCAAGGATCCTCTGGAGCCCTGGCAGTATTTTAAAGTGTGGCTATTAATGGTTGCCAAGAAAAATACAAAGAGAGCATTCTCTTGCAGAATAAATTCAGTGCAGCACACAACTCACTCTCCCGCTGTATGCAGAATACTTTGCCCTCCCTCAGCCAGAGCCAGAATCAACATGAATAAGCAGGTAGGGCAGCACAGAGAACGTGTGATAGCATCTAAAGTTGGAAAGTGGGAAAAAATATCTGTCCCTTAAAAGGCTTTCCTGAATACCACATTTTATTATGAATGTAATTATTTATACTCTACTATACCTTTCTGTCAGAGATATTCACATGAATGTTTCTGAAGTCACAATTTTATCTGATTTATGCAAAATACATATGCTTGATTTTGATAAGGTAATGAACTTATTCTAATAGCTGAAAAGCTGTTGTCATTTCACTTGACTTTACTGAATCCTAGTGACATTCCTTGAATCCTGTTATGATGAATCAGTTCTGATTTTTTGCTTATTTGTGTTTGCCTGCTATAAAGGCATATGAAAGAGAACACTAAAACCTGGTCTTTGCTGTTCTACACTACTTTTTTTGAAATTTATTTTAAAGAATTATTTTTAATGCAATTACTTTTATAACTTTGCACTGTAATTCAATTCAAAGATATCCCAAGGTTTCAGTGAGTTACCATACAAGCTGTCATCTCCAACAATCTTAAAGAGTAGCTACAGAGAGAATTCCTCTAATAGGATGCTCCCCCAGTATCTCGTATTGTGTCAAAGTAAACTCACATCATTAGTCTGTCTAGTGCAAGTGCACCATAGATATTTCAATCCATCCCATTCTGACTCTTAAACTTCATTCTGGCAAACATCAATGCCAACACATTAAATCATCTTGTATTCACTGTTAGCACTAAGAAGAATCAATGTATCATTTACAGTGCATTGGTAAAATACTGATGATAATGAGTCAGATCCTCCTTGGTGTAAACCATAGATCTGTTTCTGTTAACCTAGAATCCTGCAGCACTTCTACTTGGAGAGCATTTTCGTGGCAGACATCCCATGTAAATTATTGTAAATCCAAAATAACGTGCAGCTTCTCAAAACGTCTTATCTAGTTCACGATGAAACAGTGCAGTAGAGAACATTTCATCAAATCAGCTATTTAGAAATCTGTGTTTCTAAAATTTAGCCAACATTGGTCCCAGGGGAATACTTTCTTAATACTTAAGTGATACTTCAGCTGAAGTTCATTCTCTTTTATGCTTGCTTCCCTTCACTACTCAATGAAGGACCAACCTCTACATAAATACTTCATGCTGAATAACTTTTCAGCCATTTTTCTCACAACCATTAGTTTGCTCCTAATACAGCCTAAATTACAAAAAGAGAAAATCACATTATATACATTTCCTGTGTGAAAATGTCTTTAGGAAAATACTGTTTCATTACCACTTAAGTGGGCTACCTTTATTATATTGCTTTGCTATTTGGGGGGGAAAAAAAACCAAAAAA
>VZTL01037974.1:56103-69383 GCA_013400535.1 Scopus umbretta | reverse complement strand
TTTTTTTTTTTTATTCCTCTTCAATTAGAGTCTGGTTATTGCCAATGCGGGTCTTGGTAACGGTATGAGTAGACAACAGCTGCTCAGGATAGTAGAAGAATATGGATTAGTGGAAACACTCTTAATGCCACCAAATAAACCATATTCATTTGTGAAATATGGAACAACAGAAGAAGCCAAGAAAGCCTTTGATGCCCTTAATGGAAAAGAAGTGACACTGGAAGACTTTGGCCAAACCATTGTTCTGTATATTAATTTTGTGGAAAAAGGTATAATTTTTCTGCTCTCCTATATATCCAACTTCCTGCATACTGCCTCCCTTTGCTTTTGCTTCCTAAATTGTAAATATAGCACACTAGTCTTTGTAAGTAGACACAGAGAATGAAATCCAGAATCTAAGATTCAGGATGTAAAATAATCTTTGCTCCTTGTATTTTGTGATAGGATACTCTAATTTGAACTCCCTTACTCAGAGGAAAAAGGATTTAGGTAGTTTCCAGACCATTAAATACTGCACATGAAGGTTTTGTGCAGTAGGAGCTAAGGAGCTAAACTGGGACCTAGGAGATCTCTGGACAGTTCATTGGATTTCTTGTGTGACCTTAGTCTTGAGATCTCTATTTCAACTCCAAGAAAGCAAATAGGCATAATAAGATTTCTGTCTTTCCTCCCCTCCCCTTCTCCAGGCTTTTTTTATGGCTGATTATATGCTATTTAGTACAAGAACTGTTGCTCTTACTATAAGCTTTTATAGTGTCTGGTAAAAAGGGTTCCTGCTGTTGGTCTGTGCATTCTGCCAGTGAATAGCTTTCCTAAGCTGTTAGGATAGCAAACAATGTCCCTACATCACCAACATTTTGTGTTCACCTAGATATTGCATTATATTCCTCCATATTTGATTACAGATTGCTTTTCTGGACAGAGAGTGATCTGGTGATTTAGTGATAAAGTTCTAGAAAATTAAAATGAAATGCAGGCAGTATCCTGAAATGATTGGGAAATTATTTTTACCATTATCTTGACAGGAAAATCACAAGCAGTTTTACATATGAATAGTGTGGAGTCTTGTTGGTCTTTTTAGAAAGTGCTTTGCATGATGCAAAACTTGTCATGCCAAAAAGGGATCATTCATTCACCAAATAAGACCCCAACGAGAGCTACGTTGTATCATTAAAGTAAATATTTCTACAGCTATGCTATATTCTCACACATGGTAAATGTCCCTGTAAGGGAACACATGGGTGTTATTTTCTCTAAATGGTGACAATATTCTCTCTTTTTCCATACACCCTAGGTTTCTGGCAGAATGCTGTTCCTACAAGCTTGCCTCCAGGCCTAATGGTCATTGAAAACATTATTTCTCCAGAGGAAGAAAGGAGGATGTTGGAAAGTATTGACTGGATAGGAGATGAAGATACTCAAAATGGTGGGCAAAACCATAAAAATCCAGACCTTCCATACTTTTATGCAGTTTTTTCCTACAGTGTCAGTTTACAAGAAGTCTACATCTTGGTAAATGTATTGTTTGAAATCACTGTGTATTTGTTCTTAGCAGTTTAGAAATTGGGTCTTACATTGCAGGTGACCAACTCCTGGGGGCAAGTGGTCTGAATTGATGTTCTGATATGGATTTACTTGAATAATATTCTTGCATCCAGAAAATACTGAAGTCTTTTTTAGGTGTCTTATGCCAAGCACAAGACTGTTCTGTGAAGGTTACCCTTGTAATTTGATGTCCAACTGCGGAGCTGTTTTTTCACTTATATCAAAAAAGTCAGATACACATTCCGGATGCTTTTGTGCTTTCTCTTGAGCTCTGTGGAGTTAAATCTATTAATAAATTAATTGTTCTTGGAATTCACTTCCAAGGTTTCATGTGTAAACTTTGTTCCTTGGAACAACACAAAGGGTTATATTGACCTTGGCTAACATGTAACTTGGTAATTGGTGAAAGTGAAGGATCATACTGTAGCCACAGGTTATTAATCAAGTGCAAGTTCAGAGTTCAGGGCAAAAATAAAGATGCATTAAACACGGCTGAAGAAAATTGATACTCTCTACTTCTTGCATGTTAAAAAACACCATAGGTTTGACTTCAAACAGCAGTGAATGTGATGCTTGATTGCAGATACAAAGGGTGGTAAGGCAGAAGTGTGTGCTATGAAGAACAAGGGTCACACACGTTTCAGCAGTTAATTAAAGAATGTTTAGATTTAACGGGTCAGGTGGAATAAGGAAGCATAGCAAATTGCTTATACTGTTTTATGTAGTCTAGTCTTAGTTTAAACTCATGTGTTTTTACAGCCCAGAAGACTTTAAAACATAGAAGAGTAAAACACTTCGGATATGAGTTTTGCTATGGTAACAACAATGTTGATAAAGACAAACCTTTACCTGGAGGTGAGAACTTCCCTATTAAATCATCCTTCTTTCTCAGTGGTGTTTGAACCATTACATAAAGCCTTAAGCCTCATTGAGGTATGGATGTGAGATTCTAATTAAAGGAGAGGTGAGATTCTAGCAAAAGGAGAGCCTTCACTGTATCTTAAGCGCATATTGAACAGGAGTGGGATCCATTTCAAATTATTGTGAGTGCTTGAAGCTTGTTTTCCAATCATGTGCAGCCAGGGGTTGCTGCCCTTTGAGGTCCAGTCAGATAAGGCTTTCGGGATTGTAATAGTCATGCTTTTTTAGTTTTTGTTTCATGGAACAATTATGCATTAAATTACGTATTCATTTGTTCGGGTATTGTGACGTATGTTGCTGTGTGTATTTATCTTGACTTGCTTGAAGCTTGCTGGATGCACACCAAAATAAAATTTCCTTTGAAGTGAAAGCAATTTTGAAAAGGTTTGAATAACTCTTACTTGGAGTTGAGAGCTGTGAGTCAGAGGAAAGTGAATGAGTCATCTTGCAGCCTTAGATTTAAAAATAGTAAAATAGGGGAGTTAAATTCCTATAAAACTTGAAGTGTGTAAGGTGATGCATGTGTACTGGGGTGGAAGTAGCTTCCAACAGGAGGATTCTGGTTACATTGTGGTTTTAACAGTGGAGCTATATAATCATAAAAGCATTGATATTTGAGCTGTTTTCTAGTCTCACAGCTAGAATATTTTACTTGTGAGAAAAGCATAAACAAGAACAATTAAAAAATAAGAATCAATAGATTCATGAAAGGGCTGTCACTAACATGTTTGTGGTGTTACCTCCAATAGAACTTTACAGTGAAGTCTTCAGGTAAAATAGCAAACCAAAGATTCAGTGAAGGACTGTAACTTTCATTCCTGTTTCAAAACCAGTTTATTTCAACAGATTTTTTTGGTTTTATTTAATCTAACTCAGTAACAGATTTAGTGGGTAAATTTTTGAGAGCGGTCTCTGCACAACTGACTTTCCGCATAATAATTTTTGCTTCTTGACTGCAGCTTTTTTACTGTTGTTGGTGGAAACTTTGCCTCTGATTTGATATGCTTTTATATATGTGCAGATACTGCAGTTTGAATTTGTAAAGAGTGGACCTGATCTGCTTCTGAATGCAGAGGCTTTGGAGGAATGGCCTTTCTAATTGTGAGATGTTATAAATGTACTGGGCTTGCAAATCAGGCCATCAATCCTGATGTGTGTGTTATGGCAAATGCAGAGTGACCATTATTAACCATTATTAAAGATGGACTTATGTATCTATGAAGCTGTTTCTATATATTTTGTTCAGTTATTATATTTATTGTGAAAAGAAAGGTTAAAAATGTAAAAAGCTGTCTGTTTTGCTTACAATTTTGTTTCTATAAGTAGGTCTTCCTGAAATTTGCGACCTATTCTTGGAGAAGTGCTTGAAGCAGGGGTATATCAAACATAAACCTGATCAACTGACTGTGAATCAGTATGAACCTGGACAAGGCAAGTTTATTTGTCTTTCAAAAATTTTGAGCTCTTTACCTGACATTGTGATTTAAGCCTGGTAGGCAACTAAGCACCACACAGCCACTTGCTCACTCCACCTGCAGAGGGAGAGATTTGGGAGGGTAAAAGTGAGAAAATTCATGGGTTGAGATAAAGACAGTGTTTTAAAAACAAAACAAAACCCCAAACCCAAAACAAAACAAAGAAAAAACAAGAGATGGAAAAGACAACCCCAAACAATTCCTCACTACCAGCTGACCAATGCCTAGCCAGTCCCTGAGGAACGGCATCACCAGTGAACCTCCCCTCTGGTTTTATTGCTGAGCATGATGTCATATGGTATAGAATATCCCTCTGGTCAGCTGGGGCCAGCTGTGTCCCCTCCCAACTTCTTATGTACCCCCGGCCAACTCACTGTCAGGGAAGAAAGAGAACCAGAAAGGACCACGATGCTGTGTGTAAGCACTGTTCAGCAGTAACTAAAACATCCCTGTGTTCTCAACACTCTTTTCATCACTAATCAAAAACATAACACCATACAAGATACTGTGAAGAAAACTAATGCTATGCCAGCCAAGCCACTACAACTTAACTGAAAATCAGAAGGGAATAGCATCTAAATGTGACGTGGTGTAGAGACAGGATTTAAGCAGCTGCTTAGTGTTATTTCCTCTGTGACCAGGAATGCTTTCAATCAAAACTAAAGTCTTCATACTGGTTTCTGAGCCAAGGAGCTTGTGTTTAGATGTACATTTCTTGTTCCTACTGTTACGGAAATTGATGGGATTTCAGAGTCTGAGGCCATACCCTGGAAACTAAACATAAAAAGATACAGGAATAGTCATACTTGGTTTTGTACTCAAGTGCACTTTTTCACTCCAAACTTTTCTTGCTCCCTGTACTGTGTATACAGTCTCCAGGAAATGACTCGTGCTGTTAGTATATATGATATAATGTTAGTATATGTGATATGTGGACACTTACATATGATGCAAGCAGTGGTCCCTTATCTGAAGAATAAGAAATTATTCTGTTTCTGTAATCTTTCCTGAACTGGAGACATCTGAGGAAAAATGTACTTCTAATCACACCTCTAGGGAATAAATCCTGTGCTGTGCTTTTTGCTAAGGTAAATCATCAAAGCTAAGTATCTGGCTTCCTTTCTAGAGCGGATATCTCATTTGTCCTTAGGAAGAAAGGACAACAGCTTTTCTTTCAGAGTTAATTGCCTGACAGCTAATACAGTATCTGCCAAACAGGGGTCTGAAAAGCTGATCCTATTTGTTTATGTATCTGACAACCTGTTAAACTGATACAGTCCTGTACTTCTGACTGGGACATCAGAGGAGATTAGTTGGAACTGTAGATGTCTATCAAGAATAGAAGCAGTTTAAAAAAAAAACAAAAAAAACCCAACAAAAAACCCCCAAACAAACCAAAACAAAAAAACCCCCAAAAACGAACTCCCAAAGAAACACCCCCCAAAAAAACAACAACAAAAAAAAAAACCTCACCAAAACAAACCCAAAGCAAAATACCCTTTAAGTGCAAATTGTTAGGATATGAATGAGCACAGAGTGCAATCAGAGTAATACCTTTAGCATCTGTGTTCCGAGCCAGATTGTTACTGGAAATTACACTTGATTTTAAAAAGTGAGTGATGACTTTGGGTATCTAAGCTGTAGGGACCACACTTAAGACACATTAAATGAATTCCTTTTTGAGAGCACTATTAGGACCCTGAATGAAAAAATGTTGAAAGTTGTGGATTTATACTTGAAAGTTACCATTCACTTTTGAATACTTACGTAACTGTCTCTTACTACGTGCTGCATATATGGAGTGTGAACAGCAGGTAAGTATATCATTGCAATTTTGATTGAATTGTCCAGGTGATGCTGAAGAAAGCAGTCTGTTCTGTTGCTCTGTGAATTGCACTGACTTCAGTGCACACCTGAAAACAGAGTTTCAGTGCTTTATACTCGGGCGAAGTCACAGCAAACACGGATACATGTCCTTGGTTTTCAAGTCTTGCTGATTTTCTATCATTAAATGTTGGTCTCATAAAACACTTGTATTGCTTTCACTGAAACTAATGGAATTCAGAATATTTACATCTGGAGGTAAAATCTGGCACATAATAAGGATATTTTATAGGGCTGACTGTCACTGTTAGGAAAATAAGTTTTTTCAGCTCAGAAATCTGTTAGGGTCCAAAATGAACGTGGGTAGAGCTTTTAATAAGCAAATATAACTGCTTTGAATCACGTAGGTGTTACTCTGTCTGTCTAGGCCTGCTATGGTGTCAAAGGAGGGCATAGCTGCAGTTCTTCCAAGCAGTCTGCTGGCCTTGCTGCACTGCAAGTTACAGTTCCCCCCCATGCGGTGAGATCTTGCTCTGGTGTGCACACTGCTGTTTCAGCACTTGGTGTTACAATGTGTGGCACAAGCTGCTGAGAAGGGCAGTTTCTTCCCAATTAGCAGATTTGAAATAAAAAAAAAAAAAAATTGCTGTCCCTTTGGCAATTCTCAGCTATGCGTGATTACTCATACGCACACCAACTGATGTACTACCCAGGGGTTAGCCTAGCAATGGTGGGTGAGTTCTCCCGGGAACTGCAAAGCAGAGGCAGAGCTTGACCCTGATGGTGCCTGTGTTTGTGGTAGTAGGTCCTAATTCTGAAGCTGAGACCTTTAGCACACACATTTGCTTAGCAATAGAGGGAATATTTGCCATCACTCCTTCTAGGTGAAGAAAGTGAGGGAGAAATACGTGATCGTGGATGAACTAAGGCCCCAAATCACCTAAAGTAGCATAACTGTTAGTGCTAAGTGCTAAGCTGCCTAAGGGGAGGACATAGTGATTTCAGGTGCTGTCTGCAGCAAGGAGAGCATGTGGAGTCTTCAGAGGGTGAGTGAGGCCTTTGGGTGCTCTGAACTGTCTTCTGGATATTTCTACTGATTATACAAGATACTTGTGTTAACTGTGTGCATCTGATCTGGGCATGTAAATCGGACAATTGTCCTGAATTCTTTTGGAAGGTCACTCCCTCCTTTATGATAAGTTTTGTTTGTTCAGCCATACATCCCAGTTTTCTATATAGACATCCATGAAAATAGAGCTTGCTAACAGAGATGCCACTCTATTATTACTATACTGACCTTTTTTTTTTTTTTTTTATGCAGGAATTCCTCCTCATATTGATACACATTCCGCTTTTGAGGATGAAATAATCTCTCTCAGTTTAGGAGCTGAGGTAAATTTAATGTTTGTATGTGTTTTGATGATGGTTTACTGGGAACTTCCATTTTTATATTGTTTAATACAAGTTAATGTGATTTTTCCATGGTGTCAGTTTACACTCTTCTAATATCAAGCATGTAAAGTGATGTGATGTGCTAATTAAATAAGTAACTGCAAGGAGATGTCAGTGAAAGATTTGGCAGTGATAAAGCTGATACCCTGTTTTTAAATCTTAGCATCCAGTTCTCCATCGACCTTCCTTCATTTTGTAATCATCTTAGAAAGCGTATCATTCCTGTTTGTTTTTACTTCCACTTTTTCCTGTGTCATCCCCTGTTCCCTTTGGTCTGTTATTTATCCCTATGCCTCCTGTTATTTTATATTCAGTACACTTACAGTAGGCTAATGTAGATGGTATTACCTGTAGAAGGTCTAGTCAGAGTCTTGAGTTCTACTGAGCTAGTCATGGTGCAGGCAGAGGTAGACTCTGATCTCATGAGCTTCCAACATATGCAGATGACGTAGACAAAGAGTAGGAAGGCAAATGGAAGAACAGCAGACTAGCATGGAGTCATGTAACATACAAAGAGTAGGGCTGGAAACAGTCCATATCATCTAGTCTTAGTGCTCTAATTAGCATCTCTACTCTTACTCTATTTGGATTCATCTGCTGCATTTGTGCCCATCCATGTTTTATACATTTAATGTTACTTTCTCTGCCTTGAGCACTACTGCAGCAAGTCTGTGCTACTTGGCCTTCCCATCTTTCTACACATTTCTTGCGTATATTCTACACATCTGCAAGGCCTGCTTCCGTTGCTGTCTTGGGTTTTTTGTGACAGGGGAGTTAACATGTATTGCTGTGTATTCCCATGGTACTGGATAACTAGAAGCTTAACAAGGCNACACTGCTGGCTCATATTCAGCAGGCCGTCAACCAGCACCCCCAGGTCCTTTTCTGCTGGGCAGCTTTCCAGCCACTCTTCCCCAAGTCTGTAGTGTTGCCTGGGGTTGTTGTGACCAAAGTGCAGGACCCGGCACTTGAAGGACAGGTTATCACAGTGGGTAATAAAGGTTTGACTTTTGAATCTTTCCATTGAATAGCTATGAGTCCTGTATGATCTAATCTGCTATTTGTTTTTTCTGGCAGTGGTGTGTAGATGACACAGAGGTGTGGGCTTACAGAGTTGTACCTGTATTACCAACAGTGTTCTCCTGTTACAAAACAGTAACTTTGATTATTGCTTTCAGTTTGTCTTACTCTTTAGGCAGAGAGAGGAACATGGCTGGATATTCTAAGCACTCACGTTTTTTTGTTTTGAATTCTTAGTCTGGGCTCTGGCATCGACTTCCTCTTTTCTTCTTGCAAGTTGTGTAGTGGATGTGGAGTTTCTGGGACTAGAGGTGAGTCTAAGGAAGGATAGCTTTTTCATTAGTATTTGTGGCAGTGGCACATCTGTGTTCTTGGTCGCTTGAAAAGCGGGCGTTAGTGTTGCCAGTCCTCTCAGCCTGACCATGGATGTATTTGTCCACCACTCACAAAAGCATCCACTCAAGTAGGAACGTCTGGGATTCGTTGTGAGGGTGATATGCATAGTGGCAGTAGAGTTCTTACTACTTTTGTTTTGGAATCTCCCAATCTAGGGACTACTTCTTCATGTGTCTTCTGCACCTAGCCCCATCTCAGAGATAGTGTGTTTTCCTCTGTTCAACTGCAGTGTTGTCTTTAACAGTGCCAGCACTTCGTGTGCTAGGTAGCACGTAGGAACATCCATTCCTTTCATGCGGTTTCTCTAGAAGGGCTCTAATTGGTCTTCTGTGCAGTTTATCCATCTTAAGTTTAGTTTTTCTAATACATGGTGAACATTCAGAGCAGCACAGCAACAGTAGATGACCATCTACTAGCACTAGGCTAGGAAGGTACTTGTATTTAGTCCCCTGTTCTGCCACAGTCGACTTCTTCATAAGATGATTTCACATGTTCTGCCTCAGTCTGCAGCCCCAGGCTTTCTTACCCTTTCCATTTCAGTTAAAAGGCTGACTCTGGCATGGATGCTCTGTTACCTCATTGATGAGGCATCATGGGCAGTGCCTTTCTAGATGATTATACTACAGCACACCGTAGTGATGGTCTCGGAGATAGTCAAAAGCAGAGTGATTTTAATCACCTGAGAAATACAAACCTTCCTGGGAAGTGGACTGCCTGGAGCATTATGGTGCTGTTAAAAATTGGAATGTGTACATTTTAATCAGGGAAACAGCCAGACTTAGGCCATTTCTAGATATTTCAGGTATAGACATTGGATGCAATCTCTTAGATAGCTCCCAGGTTTCAGTGCCTTTTCCTAATGGGCCATTAATGTACTTTTTGGGTGCAGAACGCCTGAAATCAAAGCACACATGTAGTAAAACAAGCCAGTGGCCCATGAAATGCTGCATTATTTAATGGCTTTTCTTCCTGGTACTTTTCCAACTTTTTATGATTTCTTCAATGTGTTTTTGTGCACTTAGCTCTTCATCTGATTTTAAAATGTAAATATCAGTTGCAGTAATATGAGTTAGCTATTTTAGGAGTGAAGCCCCCTACTCTATTCCTATTAAACTTACCATGTACAAAATTCACACACTCTGATAATAAATAATTGGAGTTGCATATACAGCAGCAACCTTTGGTATCTGTCTCCTTCTCTCTAGTCTTCTCTCTGTAGTGTGACTTTTTTTTTTTTTAACCTGAATAAATTAGGCTGCAATGTAATGGAGAACATATGTAAACAAAGCTGTATGTCTTTGTCCTTTCTTTATTCTCCTCAACAGTAAATGCACACATTTAAATAAAAAGTGCCATAACGAAATAACCTTGCAGCCCACCTGGTTCTGTATTCTATTTTGGAAGTTGGCTAGCTAGACACTTCAGAGGAAGAAAAGAAAGCAGAATGCCTCATGTAGTTTATTCTTACACTAAATCATGGAAAGAGCTTTTCTTTTGATTGAATGCTTGTCTTTCCAGGATCTGAATTAGGCAGGTTCTAGTAACTAAAATAAATGCTTTATCTTATGAAGAAGTCGTCTGGCAGAACAGGGGTCTAAACACAAGTGCCTTCCTAGCCTAGTGCTTTAGTTAGCAGCATAGGTTCTCAAACTTCTTATATCATTTTCACAGAACCACAGAATTGTTTAGGTTGGAAGGGACGTCTTGAGGTCATCTAGTCCAAGGCCCCTACTCAAGCAGGGTCAGCTAAAGCAGGTTGTCCAAGACTGTCCAGTTGTGTTTCTAATATCTCTGCAGATGGAGTCTTCAGAACCTCCCTGGGCAACCTGTTCCAGTGTTTGGCCTCCCTTGCAGTAAAAAAAAAAAAAATCCGCTCTACTCTTGTGTTCAGATAGAATCATGTGGGTTTTAAACTGTGCCCATTATCTCTTGTCCTGTTGGTGGACGCTATTTGGAAGAGTCTGGGTCCTTCTTGATTCCCTCCCATCAAGTATTTATACACATTGCTAAAAGCAATCTTATCTGGGCCTGAGCCATCTCTTCTCCAAGCTGATCAGTTCCATCGCTCTCAGCATCTCCTCATATAAAGATACTCCTTAATCATCTTCATGGCCCTGTGCTGGACTTGCTCCAGTAAGTTCATATCTTGGAGTGGGAAGTCCTGTCCCAGTACTGGACACAGTGCTCTACATGCATCCTCACCAGTGCTGAGTAGAAAGAAAAGATCATTTCCCTTGACTTGCTGGCAGTGCTCTTCCTAATGTAATCTGGAAGGCTGTTGGCCTCTCATTCTGCAAGAGTACATTGGTGGCTCATGTTCAACTTCTCATCCACCAGGACCCCAAGGTCCTTTTTTGCAAATATGCTTTCTAGCTGATCAGCCCCCAGCGTGTAGTGATGTATGGAGTTATTCTTGATCAGGTATAGGAACAGGTTTAGGAACTTCATGAGTTTCCTGTTGGCACCAGCTCTCCAGCCTGTCCAGGTCCCTGTGAATGGCAGCATAACCATCTGGTGTATCAGCTTGCTCCTCCTGGTTTTGTATTGTCTGTAAACTTGCTGAGGGTGCACTTTGCCCCACCATCCAGGTCATTAATGAAGATGTTAAACAGTGTTAGCCCCAGTATCAACTCTTAGGGTACACCACTAGTGACATGTCTCCAACTGCACTTTGTGCCACTGCCATCTTCAGTGATACCTTGCAGCCTAAATGACACTACTGAGAATCAGTCTTTTTCCTCAGTGGCGAATGAGTTTATCCAGTAACAAAGCACTTCGTACTATTTTGTTGAAGGAATCATTGTAAGTCTAATTTGTTTCTGCAAACTTGATTTATGTTGAAAAAGTTTTTGGCATGCGGCACGTGTGTTCACTTTAAATATGAACAAGCAGTCTTGTGAAGAATCATGCCCATATTTTCTTCTCAACACTGCAGTTGTCTTGCATCGGATAGCCTACAGCAAACCAAGTTCTTAAGCTTGTATGAAATGAGGCAGATATGTAGGTGTGAGGGTCTCTTTCCTATCTCAGTCACATGAAATAACTTTGTCATGAGGCACAGAGAAAATAAGTGCTCAATTTTGTTCCAGTTGGTGCAATACATTGTATTTTGGGAGTTTACAAGACAGATTAAACTTGATTTAAAGGAGAATAATCTCACTATTACTTTGTACTTCTGCCTTGCTTATAAAAAACACTAAATAATTTGAGGGCAAAGCACTGAGAAATGTGATGTGTCTTGTCCCATACTACTCCAGGAAAAGTGAGGGTCTTGGGCTAATCACTTCTGTGGTTTTGACCCGTTTTGTTGGCAACTCCTGGGAAACTGCAGAATAAAGTGAGACTTCCAGGATGTCCTGTGGGCTTGTAATGGCTTTTTATAAATCACACATTCACCCTTTCCTTATAGGAGCTGATACACTGAAAATATTAATGAATATCAGTTTCAATATTGTGTTACTGAATACAATTTTCCTTAATTCAGAAGTTGTCATAGTAGGAGAAGAAAGGCAATGGGGTAAATTTAGTTCAGAAGGATTTTTATTAAGCTTAGTGGCAAACCATATGTCCTGTGTCCATGAATTTGAACAAAGTACTACAAAATAGGAAACACTCCTTTCTGTTGAGAACTTTCTGATTTTGAGTTAGGTGTTATTTTCAGTGCCTCCATTTGGTGTCTCTAAAAGCACATAATTTTACCGTGTTTCATCTTAGGAGCCTGGCTAAATTTGCATCTGTCTCAAAAAATCCTAGTTAAAGCCTGTGTCAAATTTCCATTTGCAGCAGGAGCTTGATCAATATTGAGATTTCTGTTTTTCCACTTTTTCTAATGTGCTGCTTTATTGCTGTCATGTAAGCCTTGATTCATTAGAATTTTAGAAATACAAAGGTAGCATTTCTATAACAAGCTACGTAGTGCTATGAGAGTATCCAACCCATAAATGAATTTTCCTGCCCTGGCCACAGATCTTATCCTCAATAAACAGCTAGTGACACCCTGCAGTCCCTTCTCATCAGCTCTGCCCTGTTCTGTCCAAGACTGCTGTAGGACACCCACTGCCCCATGCCAGAGGGTGAAGCGCAGTCATAGTTTTCCTGAAGGGTGTGTTGTGTTGGCATCATAGTATGATTGATGTTGTTCTGTCCTATTTTCCTAATATCCAGCTCTGATGTGGAAGCTCCAGGCTTGTCATTCTCTTCTCCATAGCTTCTGCTTTTCTTCCTTGAGTGCCTTACTCTGCTTCCTATCCCTGTACCTTGGCCTGGCAGAAGGCTGGTATAAACACTGAGAACTGCTGTGATGCTCTGGCCAGGCTCCTGACCCAACATCTGCGAAAAGGAAGCTTCAGGGTTTTGAGTGAGATTTGTGGCTCAAGGTTAAAAAGTGGGGCTGTGTGTGGATGGATCATCCTTGACCTCCGCCTAACTTTTGTTCATCTGAATACGTATTTGTCATGTCAGCCTGCAGATGTTAAGTGCTTTGATCTATAAAGAAAAGCTGTGACTCTTAAGCCTTGAAAGCAGAGCAGTGTTACAAAGAAAAACTCAACCAGAACTTTTGAAATATGTATGACCAATGTCGTCGTAGAACTGATAGAATGAGGTGCACTGCTATTACTCATCTCTCAAGCTGATAATTGACCTGTT
>VZTL01037974.1:38354-56067 GCA_013400535.1 Scopus umbretta | reverse complement strand
TTTTTTTTTTTTTCTGTTCACTTTTGCTTCTTACCTGTTGATCTATCTCTAATCTGTCTTGGTGAACAAACAAATCTGTAGCTACTATAGCAGCAGTTGTTTCTGTAATAACTGCTTGAGAGAATTTAGGTTTTTATCAGAAGCCTTTAGAAAGTCTAGATTGTACCCAGCCTTTGACAGTTAGCACCTGTTTCATGTCTTGTATGAGCTTTAACAAAGTAGGCAGGCACTGGGTATTGTGTTAACTTTGTGGTCCTGCTCTTATTTTGCTTACCTTGGTTAGTTGCTGATTCAGTTTAATTTACTGTTTGCATTTACATTCCTTTATTTTTCTTTTAAGAGAAGGCAGAAATCTTCTTATCTATGTAAGGACTTACTCTGGTAGTGTCTATACCAAAGTTTTTCCTTTGTCCATGCTAGCAGCATGATTGTAGTAGGTGAAATAGTACGAATAGGGATCAATATCCAGAAAGAGATTGGATTGGCAGAACGAAAATGTCTCTTGACCCAAATGGAAGACATTAGTTTTAATCACTGCAACCTAATGCTGAGTTCAGAAGTTTAAGTGAGTCTGGTGGGATTTCTGAAGCTCAATGGTGTGCTTTTCATATCTGTAAGACAGGTTTCTTGAGCTGTACCCTTTTTAGTCATGGATTTTATCACTTCTTGAAGAATAGTGATTTGCAGTGGTTTCTGTATCACTTGGTGGAAACCCAGAGGGACTGTATTTATAACTGTATGCGAAACTTAGTTGGTTTGTTAAATTTAAAGTGGTACTTCACTTTTGAAAACTACTGAAGAACTTCTCTATGTGAAAGGTGTCCTGAGTACTGTGTGGTAAATGCATCAGGCTTCATAAATCTGTTTTTCCTGTTTGCATTTACTCTGTACAAATATGTCCTGTGTGTATCTTTCTGTCCATGTCCATCATAACGTACTGTCATTGGGCTTGGATCAGATAAAAGACTCTTCAAAATCAAGGGAGAACTTTCTGTTAATGTAATTGAACATAGAATTGTGTCCTCTGAGATAAGCAACAAAGCCTGCAGCCCTCCATGGGAATACTTACAATAATCCTACTGTTTTTTTGGGGTAAGGTGAATATTCAGTAAACATACTGTTCTGAGTTTTTATTTCTGTGCTGGATGTCTTTTCCCCAATTGCATACAGGATTCTGTTCGCAGGTATCAATGCATCCTGCTGATGTTTCCATCTGATCAGTTATTTTAACCTTTGTAAGGATCTTGAAAGCCCTGCTTTCATGTGAATTGTTCAGAGGAAAGCTGTCCTGCAATACTTAATAAATGCAGACAAGCATTTCTTTATCAGGTGCTGTAGGAATCTGCTAACCAAGCTTAGAATCATAGAATTATTAAGGTTGGAAAAGACCTCTGGGATCCCAACCATCAGCCAAAACACCATGTCTACTAAACTGTGTCCTGGAGTGTCACATCCAGACGTTTTTTGAACACCTCCAGGGATGGGGACTCCACCACCTTCCTGGGCAGCCGGTTCCAATGCCTCACCACTCTTCCAGTAAAGAAATTNCCACCACTCTCTGGGCACGGCCATCCAGCCAGTTTTTAACCCAGCAAAGGGTGCACCTGTCCACACCATGAGCTGCCAGCTTCAAAAGGAGAATGCTGTGGGAGACAGTGTCAAAGGCTTTACTAAAGTCCAGGTAGATAACATCCACAGCCTTTCCCTCCTCCACTAGGCGGGTCCCCTTGTCATAGAAGGAGGTCGGGTCGGTCAAGCAGGATCTGCTTTTCTTGATTTGCACTGAGATGCTACAAGAGCAGCATTTGGACAGAATTGCCCCCAGAACAATGGTACTCATGTTACTTCTCTAGAAGTTGTGTGGCAGTAATTTGTTGAGAAACAAGAGAGCAGCATGGAGATCTTACCTTCTCTGCTACCTCCTCAGCTACTTGGGAGGAACAAAATCAAAGCTAAGCTATGACAGAGCCTGTATTTTAAAGCTTTGTATGTAAAAATAATTCCCCCCACCCCCTTTCATCTTTGAGACATCACAGTTTCCATGTGCCTCTTTGCATGAGTTGTCCCTGTGGTGAGTCTCCAAAGTCTGGCATTTACTACCGGTGGGCCAGTACTTGGCAAATAGCTCTGAAAAGATTTGTCTCCTGTCTCCTTTTTGTTGGATTCATACCAGTCTGCCTTCCTCTCTATAGAAGAAACTTGTCATCTACCATGTCTTTCCACAAAGTTGTTCCCCTCTGTGCAAGGCCTAATAAATCCTAAATTGGCTAGAATCCTACTTCAGTGCTGAGGAAGGAAGGGCAGCCTGTAGTTTGATTGCCGTGGGATCTCCGATTTGCAGAACATGCTGTGACTTGAGATATTTCTCCTGGGTCTGCTGGAGTGGGAAGTTGCCTTACTCCATTCTGTGAAGCAGTTTTATGTTTCTTGCATGTGGTCCATTATTTTGGCTACCGAGAGGGAAGGCAGAGCTGTGGCTCCTCCTGGTTTCTGTGACTTTGCTTTCTTCACAGTCAGTTGGTTGCTCGTTTTAGCATCCTGTGTTTTCTTTGAGTTGTTGGTGTTGAAAAGGGGACGTGGGAAGAATGTTCTTCTTGTCTCCTGAACTCCTCTGGGCAGCTGCATCGGCAGTGCATCCAAGGCAAATGTGGAAAGAGCGATGAAAGAAATTGTAATTAGGAGGAATTTGAAAATGAAAGCCACTCAATATCATGTGGAAGAATACATAGAGATGCTATGAAAAATGTCATATAGTTCCAGTTAGTTTTCTCAGAATCGCACCAAAACCCTACTGTGAGCGAAACACTTTGTAAAATGTTTGAAATCTGCAGTAGGGATTATGATTTTCTGACTGGTCATAGCTGCTAAATAATGAAGGAAAACTTCTGCATAATTCCTTTACCAACTTGATTCTGTTTTAACAGAACCTGTTGTCCCCAGGCTATCTGCTGTTTTTGTAGTGTGCTTATTTTGTATGCTGATGCAGCATCACTTCATTGCCAATCCTCAGACATCTGGCTATTATGGCTTTACAGTAACATACAAATACAGATATTGAATTTTTCAGTGGAAACAAGCATACTGTCTAAAAAGCATCTTGCTATTGCTAGAGATTTCTGATTGGTTTTCATGTGGTAAAGAAATACGTAGGTAGATAAAAATCTCAAAAAAATAATTAGATTATGATGCACAATATTGCTCTTTTTAAACTAAAACTTTTTTTCCCCTCTAGTTCCACTTCACTTGTCCCATGTACCCTTCACTACGATACATGAACTACTTTTTGGTGGTGGTGGGATGAATTAACTGTTTAAATATGAAGTTGCTTCCTGTGAGAAATGTAATCATTGTAATAGAAACAAAGCTAACAGAACATTTAAATTTACATTTCAATTAATATTTTTACAGCTGAAATTATTTTTGAGTCAGGTTTTAGATTGTCATTCTTGAAATATAGTTCAGTATTTTTTTATAGAAACCTCTGTGTTGTTGAGTAATTACTTATTTCTTTTTTTCTTTTTTTTAAGAATTTTTAATTTCTGAGAGAGGTTTATCAGTGGAAGTTACTCCTATTCCCCATGTATTTTTAGAAGATCAGTACTTGATGCATGAAATGGAATCCTGGTGTCTGCCACAAATTAACAGCAAACAGGCTGAACTCTAGGGCATTAAAAAGTCGTTATCTTTAGCTGTTGCGTTTCAGCCATACTTCAGTTCTGGAATTCAATAAAGAAATCTAATTTCATTAGCCAGTGATGTCATCCCTGTTGTCATAGGAGCCTATTTTAAGACTGTGGCAAATTTAATGTAGAAATGACAAGTAGTCAGTCAATAATAATCACAAGTAGTCTATAAGCAAAGAAACAAGCTTAACAAGTTAAGCTCCTGCTGTGGTTTGTTGTCTCTCTTGGCTTTGAACTGGACTTTTATAATACCAGTAAGTGTAGCAAATGGAGTTTGAAGTCTGTCTGCATTTATACTACCTTTACAAATGTGAGCATTTTGCATACTGCAATGTTCTGTTTCTGTCTGTCTTTCCAGCTATGTTGAGTGTTTCAGGAGGAGTTTCTCCACAGAGGTCTTGTTTCAGTAGAGTTGACTCTGGAAATTTTCATTAAGGAACTGACAATTTTGAGCAGTTAAAAGCATCCTGGAGCCAGAGCTGTCAAACCTGTGATGCTGATACACTTGACAGAAAGATTCTGAATCAAGGAAGGGGGAGGTGTGTGCTCTTACTAGAGAAGAAAGTAGGCAGCCAGCCTCTTGGTGCAGTGCATGGGCAATGCAGGTGAAGCTCTGGTCTGTTTGCTGGGGCAGCACAATAATGGTTGGAAGGAACCAAGGTTGATGGTGCAGCTGAAAGCAGGGAAAACTGGACGCTTCACAGTTCCTTGTGAAATGTTCTTGTTCCTCCTCTTCCTCTGTTCCTGCATACATCTCTCTGCAGTGCCAGTTCACGCAAACCATTGTAAATTCAGGGCCAGATGGTGAGGCCCTGGTAGAGCCCTTTCGTATAACTTTTGGCTGCATTATGTGAAGACACTCATTGGGCTAATGAAGTAGATGAAGGGAATGAGAGGAGAAAGAGATGATGTTGCTTGTGACAAAAATCAGCACTGTTGGAATACTGCCTATCCAAACATCAAAATGTGTTTTTCCTTTTTGATTGTTTTACCTGCTTTAAAATAACTTATTTCAGCTGTGTAGTACTTCTGTGGGGCGAAACATAGCAATTGTGTGAATTGATAAAACAGTTTTCTTCAAATGATTTTAAAGAGGTCTTTCTGTGTCATGCTGTGTCTTAAATTATACTTTATAGCCCTAGGAGACATCATTAACTAAGAAGATGGCTTTTGTTATTTTTTTTATTTTATTTTGCAAGTTACATGAATTTGAATGCTAAGGAATTACTTTTCTTTATGTCTTTAAGCCATTTCTGTAAATTCATGCTCAGATCTTTGTTCCTCAGTAGATTGTCCTTTCACAGTGAAGATGTAGAGGATTAAGAAACAGGCCATATGGCAGTTTCTATAGCAATAGATTAAAAACTGTGTCTTGTCAGCTCTTGTGTGGTATGATGCAAAAATTAGTTTGGGAAGGCACAGTTTGCATGTCTTGTATTCTGGCAGTTCTCTGTTACTGTAGTGGTCTCTGGGACAGTTAGATGGAGTTGTGAGAAGAGCCAGTTGACCTTTGTTTCAAACTCAGGCTGAGTAAACTTATATCATCCTTTTGAACTGCAGATATTCAGCACTGGACTACTTCCATACTACTTTCTCATTATGTAGGGGGCAAGATTATAGTGATAATAGTGTGGAAAGAGGTTTTAATTAAGGCAGGACTGTTTTAAACAGAGTTGATGTACCTGCTGAATCCATACTTGGGTGCCTTATTAAATAACTTGTCAGTGGTATTCAGTCCAGGATTAATACACTTACATTTTAGTGTTTACAGGTAGGTGCGTGCATACGTGTGCACTGCATGCCTGAGCTCCTCTATAATCAATGGGGCTTGAGTCAGTCCAGCCTAGGGGGTGATTTCAGCTCACGCTAAATAGGTATCTTGTGCCTGGTTTCACAGGTTTCAGTTCCCTAATAGGATTTTGAAAAAAATCTATGCCCAAACGTAAATGTCTGAATCTTGAATTGAATGACTGTTCCCATCCTATGACTTCTAGTTAGCTTGGATTTCTGTACTGCAGCGTTGCAAGCAGAAAGCTGAGACCCGCAGAGGAGAGTAAGGTTTGATGAACAACCCTGATGTTTGTGGAGAGCGAGGGAGGATTGTTTTCTACTATACAGGATGATAAACATGCAGCCTGGTTTACGCATGCTTTGAAATACTCTGAACCTGTAAGGACTTTAACTATTATACAACGGCGCTGGCACACTACCACGTGGTATGAGTGTACCACCCTGAATGTAAGTATTTCAGGTCCTCTTTCCTGGAAATGACTCTGTCGTTACTGTAGTTGTTTCTTATTCCACATTTGGAAGTATTACTTAGCCAAGGCCTGGTTTGTCCTGTATCAATTATTATTATTTGTTATGTGGAGGACCTATTCACAGTCCCTTATACTGCTTCTGTTGTAGAAAACTTGCAATTAAAGTTATAAGGGTCAATTACAGGATAGTAAATGTACAGGTAGGGGGGCATGGGAATAAAATTATGGGTGAAGAGAGTCCTGCCACATGTATTTGCAACTTCAGTAACATGGAAATTGCTGATTATGGTGTGATTCCACAGCTATTTGTAAATGATCAATGATTTTAAAAGGTGAAATGGTCTTTTTGAACTCTGAAGTGTTTCCTTTTCTACTTAGATATTCAAAATCTCATGAACTTGCAAGTTTTTGATGTGTGAAAGTATTACAGATATGCCACAGCACCATGTACACAGATATGCACACCAGACTCCTGTAAATGTCATCATGCTTCCATATAAAGTTGTACTCATTACAGAACAGCCGTGTCTGTGTTGTAAGGACTTGTGGTTTTCTTGGTAAATAAGGATTATTTGCTTTCAGAACATAGAGTAATACATTTAGTGCAAGTCTGAGAAGATGTGTTTGATGCAGAACTGCTTTCTTGTGACGTCTGGGCATTATATCTTGGACAAATTGAGCCCTCCGAGACCACTAGGATCAGGACATACAAAGTCCTCTTGTGCTCTTCCACTGAACTGTAGAGAGCAAGTGATACAAAATCTTGGAAATTTATTTTCCTTTGGAAAGGAAAATGAGTTATTTCAGACATTTGGGGCACGTTCTGGCCTGATGTAGGTGGATGCAATTCCGTCTATGTCAGTGTAGTAGCACCCATTGATTTGAGGGAAGACATAAGACTGAAAGAATGGAAAATATTGCAGAGAAGGCTAAGTCAATAAAAGAAATTAAATAAAGACTAACAGCATTAGCCTCTTGTTTTCTGTGTCCTAAAAGAGTTTAAGCTAAGAGCTAGGGAGGCTATTTATTAAAGGATGAAAATGGAACTTTAGCGAAATTGAATAAATTGAATGCTGTTGAGAACTTGCTTGAGTCTTTGCCTCTGGATTCACAAAAAGGCATCGAGGTCATATACTGGGATTAGATAGCATTTTCTGGAATGGAGAAATTTAGGTAAAAGTCTAATATTCAAATGTAAGAGTCTTAACAGTCAAAATTTAATTTTAACACAGGTAATGATCTAGGAAGGTACAAAGGCCACAGGTAATATCCTGACATACAAAAGAAACTAGATACTTTTAGAGTTAGTAGAAACTGGCATATTTGATGGGTAGTCTTTAATGGATTAGGTTTGTTGTGTTCTTTAGTCCGTCTGTTCAATTAGCAAGATTAAACAGTAACCCTGGATTTACAAACAGGCTTTTGAAACAAAGAAGGGCCAACCTAAGAAAACATATGAGTGAAGCATGAAAATTTGTAGCGGTAGGGAGACACGTTGGGGTGGGAACAGCAGCAGTCAAAAGTTGGTGTGATGCTGCCAGAAGTACTACCATCATTGCAACCTCTGCTGAGGCTGGGCAGAGCAGCCACCCCGTTGGACACGGTGAGGAGCCAGCATCCAGCTGGTGGAGTGACAGCACAGGGTGCTGCAGTGGAGACACACCTGGGGTGCCTGTGTGTGACCTTGGGGGGCCTTTGTCACTGGTGAGTGTGTTTGGAGCACCCACACCTCACAGGAGGGGTATGGAAGTAGGGGAGCGCCCATTGCCAGGAGAGGGGTGAGTACTGGTGGCCCACGTGGCCTCCGAGGAGGTGGTGTGCACGTAACTGTGTACACTGTGGGATTAGAGCTTTGGGGGATTCGTTTTGAAAGCTATTTTGAAATCTGTAGGTGTTTATTAACATTTTTTATCATCTTCTGTTTAGAAATGTAGGTGTATCCAGAGTGGCTAAATATCAGCGCTGCAGTTGTTCTTCAGTGGTAATCATAGAATCATAGAATCGTTAAGGTTGGAAAAGACCTCTGAGATCATCTAGTCAAACCGTCAGCCCGACACCACCCAATGATCAGTGATGAGGCACAGTAGAGGAGTTAATGGCCTATCTCAGCTCTTCAGCTTGCTGTTGTACTGGTTGAAACACTTGGAGTTGGTGAATCTCAAGGGATGCATCTCCAGGTACAAAAGGAGAGTGGTGTATATTCAAGCTAGCTGTGGCAACGCCTGCAGAGGATCAGAAGCTCTGCCATCCAACTGGAGTTAGCTTGGAAATTGCAGTAGTTTTTTCTCCTCTTGTGCATTGTTGTAAACAGAGTACAGACAACAAGAGAAGTAGTGTCATGGAACTCAGTGGCACGTTTAATAGCTAGGAGAGATGCTGGTATGCTGTTCAGTGGATACACTCTCCTCCTTGGGGTGATCAAGAAAATCATAACAAGGTGAGACCTCAGAGAGAAGAATGAAGTACTGTCGGTATATTGAAATAGTTTTTAAACATTCATATGATAGACTTCAATTAAGAGGAAGAAATATATAGGTACTTAAAATGACACAGAAAATTCAGGAAGATAGTAATACTTTGCATGGATGGAAAATCGAATACAATTTTTGAAGAAAGAAAGCCTGCTAAGTATATTAAGCATCTGACTAGCATCACCATAGTGCCTAAGTAGATAAGGAGGCTTAGCAAGAGATGGTATGCTTTGGTGTAAATGTGATATGGGGGAGGCCTGAGCAGGTGTTGAGAGATTTTTGAGGAAGGCAGTACTGACCTATTTCATCATCATGATTGTCAACATTGCACTTGTTTTCTGAAGTATGGCTAGTGGCCATGATATAGAACGTATATATCAGCAGAGGTTATATAAGATAAATTTCCTATGACATGGTTTATTCAGAAAAGATAATGCCATTCTTTTTCCCCTTAAAATTCAGCATTTTCTGAATTCCAAATTTTTGAATTTAGCATGGTTTTTGCAGTGAAGGGCACTGTGTGTTACTGATTGATTGCCTCAGTTCTGCGTGAGCCAGCAGGCTCTTGTCTCTGCATAGAGCCCCACTGTGTTGTTGAAGCTCCATGTGTGGGCTTTAAGCTTCTCAGCTGTCTTTGAAGTAGACATTCTTTTTCATCTGTTTTACATGTGGGAAACTGCTATGTAGGCTGATAATGTGTCTTTGCTCTCTGAAAACTCAGTAAATAACGTCAGAGACTCAAGAAGCATTCCGCATTGTACTTTTTTTAGCTTTAGAGTATGTTTCGTCTAAGGTAGTCTAACATCAAATACAAATTGCCTCAGAGACAAAGCTTAGAAAAACAATGTTGTCGTTCCATGCTGTAGCCACAAAACCCTCATCAACGTTGTCCTTACAGCCCCATTGCATGATTTCTGTTTTGTCTTTGGATCGTTGCTTATTTGATAGACCAGGCATTCACCTCCATCCTCCTGCTCTTTCATGGAGTGCAGTACCACTGCACTGCAAGATGGTGCAGACTTCTCGTTCCCTGAGGAGTTAAACCCCATACTTTCTTCCTTTTTTCTTTTAAGCTGGATTCTTTTCTGGTTTTTGCATTTTGCTGTATTTTATGCCACAGGAACAATTTCATGATGTGGGTGTCACTTTGCTTTGATGTTTACTGCTTCATGAGCTCCCTTGTCATGAGCGCTCTCTCTTAAATAACCTGGCATCACGACAAGACATTTAAATCCACAAGTAGGTATTATTAGCTGTTTGTTTCTTTCAAGTTTTTTGCTGTGTATATATAGAGACACACTTTTTCCATAGTACAAAGAAAGAAGGTAAAAGTTGTATAAGATCAAAGCATCCACTATTTTTATTTTTTAATGTAATCCCTGGATGATGCACCGTGGGCAGGCTGGAAATTTGATCTTTATTGACTCTGCCACCTAAGAGAAAAAAGAAAATAGGTAAAAACGAAAATAGTAATTGGAAATAGCTCCTGTGGAGCAAAGCTGTCATGAAGCAGATTGATTCAGCAGTGGCAGAGTTGCTTTATTGATTGTGAGTCCTTAGTAAATTAAAAAGAGGACCAAATGCGTTAATCTTTTGTGTGCGTGTGTGACAGTGACAATTTAGAATGTTCTGCCAGGATAAAGACACATATAGGAGTGTGGGAATGTTATCTACCTCAGTCAGTAATAGGCTTTTCAGAGATAAGAACAGAGTTCTTCAAAAAGCCTTCTGGGTTAGATGTTCTTTACTGTACTGTAGACAAAGAATAGAAGAAATACTGTTGTTTGGGGTTTTTTTTAAGTGTTCAGGTGCAGTTGTTATTCTAGATAAATGAATAACGCATAGGAATTGCACTAAGTTTCTTCAGGTGTTCACAGTGGGTTCCTTAAATTTGATTCTCTGTTGGAATTGCAATGTCAAACTTTTTACTAGAAAAAGTGCAAAACTGGTATAATCTAGCTGAAGATGTCTGCTTCATAAGCAAAAGTAAATTTTGAATTTGGATTTTTGACTCTTCCAATTACTGTTAATTACTTAATATCATTGCCTATTTGCAAGTAAATTAATTCTTTATTTCTATTTTCTGCCCCGAATCATCACTGCTTGTCATAAGGATGATATCCATTTAGAAGGGCAGCAGCCATGCAGTATGAGATGATAATTCAGAAGCTTTTCCTCCACAGAAAAGTAGGGAGCAGGGACAGAGCTGGGATCCTGTGCTAGTGAGGGCTAGATTTGCCAGATGTTACGTGCAATAGGTAATCTCCTGCTTTTCAGCCTCAAATTAAGCACCATCAGGAACTTGTTTCACGTATTTCTTGTTGGCTTAGCATAGCTGAAATTCAGCCAGGAGGGCATACTCTCTTTTACTCTCTGCTATTTTCCTGCCATGTCTGCCTGAAAATCCAGCTACCAGGGATAGTTCTGTGGCCTGTCATTCCCAGCACGCTGTCTGTTACGGAGCATTTTGAACCTCTGCTCTTTTGGATGCACAATTGTTAACAAGGACAGGGTTTGAGGAGCATCTTCTGCTAAGAGACTCTGGGGGCCATGCAGTTGGTGGGGGAAAAGGAACTGGAGATGCATGAGGTAAAGCTGCAGAGAAGGCAGGGAGCTGGAGGAACTGTTTCCCACTTACTCATATAGAGTCCTCCAACCTGGCGTGCAGAGAAGTGAAAGGGAACGAGCTCCTCTTCCAGGGCCTGGAGGGAGATGGGAACTGGACGTGTAGGAGACCACATAGAGCTGGTAATCATCAGCTCTTGGAGAAAGTGCTGTTCTTGAACATCATCTGCAAGAACAGGGCTTTGTAGCTATTACAGACACAGAAAGAGGGACAGTGGGGTAACTGGGGCTCCAGGAAGGAGCCTGGACAGTCTCATGTTCAGTTTATCCTGCCATACTTCTGAAGAGCCCGGTCTCTTATCTTGTCCCCGCACACCTGTCCCTCAACAGCAGTGAGCCAGAGAGGCAAAAGCCGGACTGAGATATCATCTCAGCCATTTCATCCAGCCACTTTTCTTTTCGTGCTTTTCCTTCCCTTATTTGCCGGTCCTGAGTAGTCAGCCTCTGGTTTCTGTGCCTTACCAGATAGCTACATATTTTTAGAGGCTTGCACCTAGTCATGCTTTATGGGACAGCCTCCCCATCAGATGTGTGAAGCCACTGTGTTTTCTCCTTCTTCACCCCATGCGTCTTTGAGGAAACCTAAAAGAAATTGCTAAGTGCAAGAAAGGAGTATATTAGCAAGTAGCTGCCATTCATCTATTCGTGTAGCTATTGAAATGTTTCATAATCTTTAATAAGAGCTTACAGATGGGCTTTACTCCTCTTCCCCCATATCTTTCTTCCCCTTTCAGCCCCACTGTTTGTCACCCTCGTCATTTTTTGCCCTAAATTTAGGTAGCTCAACAGGAGAAGCTGTGTCACTCTGTGGGTGATATTACAGCATAAATATTTTTTTCCTAAAAATGTAAATGCCATTGTAGTTTGCTCCAGCGTGCAGAACATTAAATAGTAAATGTTGTAAGTGGTAATTTGTAGTGTTTAAAAGTCTAGCTTATTCAGTCTCTGTCTTGCCGTTTTTTTTTGTGCTGCATGACTGATCATTGCACCACTGTTTTCTCGTTGTTAAATGCGTCTGTATGCAGAAGCAGAACTGCTTAATTTGTTTTGATCTGGCATACTGTAAGTCTGCTTTTAAATTGCATACTTAGTAGGTAACAAATCAGATGGCAGCACTTTCCTGGTGCTTATTCTCCAGTGTAGCTGGAACTGCTGACTTGAATACTTTTTGACCACTTTTCTTTTTTGGTAAGTCTTCTGTAACTCTTTTGGCTTGCTTAAATGACCTGCTCCTTATTTTCCACAGCAAGAGTTTCTCTCATTCGGGAAGTGTAAAAGGATAACATTCCTAGCCCAAGCAGAAGCAAAATGTAGCACTGCCATCTGGGTTGTGAAGTTGGAACAAAGCTGGAAGTGTTACCTCAGTATATTGCTATGGCTAGAAGCCAGGCAGCAAATAATAAAAGGATGGTCTGGTAGTTGGCATGTTAGCCAGCATCTTGGGAGACTGCATGTGCTTGTTGTGTTGCAAAACTCCAAGAGCGTGGGCAGGTTGGAAATTATTTCTCTCGCCTAATACTGGTTATCTAAATGTTATGTATCTACTCTGAGTTAATTGTCTCAGCTCAGTCTGCTGTAAATGGATAGGCATTTCCAGAGGGCATAGGGTCATTCCACAACATTTAGCTCTACATTGTAGACTAGGATGAATGACTCTGTGGAGATACTTGTCTCTCTCTGCATAGGTTCACACAAAGACAGTAGCTGACTGCCTTAGCCCAGGTACCTAACTTTCAGATGTCCGAGTTACGACAAATGAGCCCTCTCTTCCTCTTAAGCAGTTGCCTTTAGTTGAGGGTTAGTAATGCTTTCCTACCTCACAGGTACACCCAGAGATTAAACGGTGCTACTGTGTTCTCACAAATAAAATATTACTGTGAAAAGAAAAAAGAATATGTTTAGTATTTTAATTATATATACACATTTTTGTGACTGCCTCAGACTTTTGAACACAGTGCTGAAAGGGAGAAATCTTAAGGACAGAGACCTAGAGGCTTTTTCATCCGTAGGAAATATGTAGCTGTTTTGTAGCAATATTGTAATGAACACATTGAAGAGGCAAACAAAGCTAGGAGTTAAGAATGCCTGGCATGTACATGAAGCTCTGTAAGTCATGCTCATTTGTGGTAGCTGGTTTTGTTTCTTTTAGATTGTAATGGATTTCAAACACCCTGATGGCCATACAGCGGCAATTATGCTGCCCCGATGCAGTTTATTGGTGATGGCTGGAGAGTCCAGATACCTGTGGACACATGGGTATGTGTAACAGTCCCTGCATTGCTGATAATAGAATAATAATATATGTTGTTTGTTTGCTTTTAAATATAGAATGCCATTAACAAATCGCTCTGAAAGAAATCAAGTCAAGTTTTGTAGTTAATGTACAAATTCAGTCCTCTGCTCAGATGCTGCTCAGGTTAAATTGAAAAAATTGGGGATTTTAGGAAGATAATTACCAGTCCCTGAGCTGCTTTTTCCTGCTGCTGTCAGAAGTGAAGTTTTGCTCGGAAATCGCTCTCACTTACATCTGTGGTGTGAAAGTCCTCAGTGACTCTGAGCTGGCAAAGAATTGATTGTAGTGCAATTAGCTTCACCATTTCTTTTGTCTCTTTTCAGCCCACAGGTTTTCCCATTGGATCACTTATGCTAAAGGCTTTAGAGAAGGGCTGGTTTAAGACAGTGACTTCCCCTGCACAGAGGGCATGAGAGTCACAAAGGGGAGTCTTCCTGAGCTCTTCCCAGCTGCTTTAGGGACACTTTAACTACTGATAAGGCTGCATTGTATGGAGCAGGTTTGGGATCTTGAAAAAGAGATTTCTTGAAATACATCTTGAGGCTCTGCTTATTGCAGAGTTTAAATACATGCTTTTTAAAATCGCGTACTGCTGGGAGACAGCTACAATAGGAGTGCTGAAATTGGCAAAAAGGCTAAAACCTTGGCAGGCTCTGAGAGTGACAGTAGTGCACTTCAGGAGAATGTGGAAACCCTCATACTGGACAGAAATGCCCATGGTAAATGCTTCTTCCTTTGTTTGACCCAAGCCATCACTGGTTACAGCAGTCAATTGGAGACACTAATTACATTCTGTGTAAATTAAACATCAAATCCTTTTATTGGCAGAAGATTTTCTGTCTTTTAATTTTACTGGTTAATTTGTATTATGAAGAAGGGTGAACGTGAACTCCCCAATAACCTTTACATTGTTCATTTTTATAGAGTGCTTATACCACCTGTATATTCCTGCATTTAATTTAAATAGTTGTAAAAAGCATCTGGTACTTGTGGCGTGCATCATTACAGAAGCCCAGGGCAGTGAAGTCCTTTGTTTTTTGGTACACAGGACTGAACACTGATACCAGCATTATAAGCTTCTTATTCTTTCCTGTAAACCTTTCCAAAAGACGACTGACAATATTTATCTACAACTCTGAGTACGTAGTGCAGTTTCCATGACAGTGACATTGCTGGCCTGGGGAGCTGGGGGGCAGCCCCCAAACCCAGGCATCAGGCAGCTCCATGGGACTGGGCTGAGGCCAGGCTGGGGCATCAGCCCGTGGGGTCGAGGCCTGGATCAGCACGGCGGTGGCCATGCACAGACGTGGCTGGGGATGCGTCTGGGGCTGTAGCTGGGGCAAGGCCCAGCGAGACAGCCTCTGTTTAAAAGCAGCTCCCAGGGGAAGGAGGGGTGGCCCTTGCTGAGGCTTCTGGCTGTCTTCATGACAGCTTTCTCCGAGGCCACCAGCTCTGCTCTTTCCAAGCTGGCCCTGGGCAGCCAAACTCCCAGGAGCAGGAAGGATGCACGCAGAGCTCTTGCAGTACTTGCCAGCAGGCATTCAAGCTGGAGTAGTGTACCTGCCTACTAAGAACTGGAATGAGATTATTACTTAACCCATTGTACCTTCAAGTGATGGTTGTCTTTTGAGAACCAATGACATAAGCTACATCTAAAATGAAGTTCCCAGATCTTTCTACTCTTGTATAAGTTATTGCTGTCCAAGTGCTTGTCCACCTCTCCTAAAAATAGTTTTCAGCATATTTTTAAAAGCAGTAATGGGTCAAGATACTCAACTGGAGTAAGCTTTCCATCATGAAAGTGAAGCATCCTATTGTAATCAACAAGATTAATCATCCAGTGAGCAAGTGTAGTTAATTCATTTGCATACATAATGTCAGGATGTATTTAATATCATTTGTGATGCCTTTTATCTACTCCTCAGAAGTTAAATTAGAGAGCAAAAGGCTCAGTTTTGGAATTCTTTTGGAAATGTTTTCAATGTGTATATTTGGATGCCAAGGGAATGAGAGACTTCATTTTGACCCTGTTAAAGTGCACGGGAAAAGGTTTTTTTGTTCTGTTCTCTCTGAAAGAGAAACATGGTCAAGAAATAAGCTATACAGCATCATCAAGGAGAGAAAAAGATATGTACTCTTTCTTTCTCATAGGAGCAAGTAAAATTACGGCTTTTCTGATGAGGTTCATTTGTGATGTTTTTTCTGAGGTTCATTTTGCATTGGGTAACCTGGCAAAACAACATTCCTGACACTGCAATAGTAAAACAACTGTGCCAGGCAAAACTATGTGCAGCATTATATTTTTGATATTGGGAAGCCTGTTTTTAGCCCAGCCTTTGTCTGGAGTTCTTGCTTGTAGTACAGGGAAAAGGAAATTATGTAGGTTGAAACTAGAACCTTGAAAAAGAAGACTTATTTCTGAAAATATTAGCTGCTATGCTTAGCTGGTTGCTGCAGGTATAAAAGAAAACCAAATAGAAAAATCTGCAAACTTGGGATTTGAAGGTCTTCTGTCTGGGGAGTCTTGGGCATCATCAGCGAATTATTTCATCATAGCTTCATTATCTGCCATGAACAAGGCAGTTCTTTATTCGATCCCATCGTTTCCATAGCTGCCTTTGGGAGATTTCCATTTTCAGGGCTGCTTCATGTTTCCTCTTTGTGACATCTAGGTGGAGCATCAATGTGCTGCTTCCTGATTTCCAGACAGAAAGGACCTGCGCTCCTTTTCCCTGTGACTTGATTAGAGATCAGCCTCCCTGCGGTAGGGAAGATGGCATATAGCAAAGTATGGACATGCTGATCAAGCTGCCTTCTTTGCATTCAGATCATTCTTCTTGGTTAAGTACAGGCACCAGTCAACAGTTTCATGTCACCTGCAGAAAAATTCCAATAGAAATTTGAGATGAAACTGAATGCTCTGCTTTATTAAAAGATGTAAGACACTTTCTTCCCTGCTTTTGACTCAACCTATGAGGGTTAAATGCAGCTAACCAATATGGAAGTCAGTTTTATACTGAGAGTTTGTCCTGCTGACAGTCAAGTACTTTGAAGCCAGCATCTCTGAAGAGGCTTCACTGAGAGGCCAATTCCTTAGAGAACTTTTTTTTTTTCCCCTTGAGGAAATTTCTGCATTAATCCCCTTGATGACTAAGTTCAGGAAGCTTTTCAGTGTGGCAGTAACAGCTATGAAGTCCTAAGCTATTTCCCTGAAGAGTTTCCATTTTGTTCCAAGACTATCTACTTTTTCCCATGTGCTAGTGATGGGAAACCACATGTGGGTGCAGCTGTTTCCCTTCTCTCTTGTTGTGTTTTGCATTTTACTTTCTCATTTTCCTGTTTCCAACTTTGAGAGAGATCCATTAGTAGAGCTATTAAAAATTCTTGGGTTTGGTACTTTTTCGTAATGTAAATCTCTCCATAAAATTATTTGAAACTTTTGTCACCCCAAAAAAGTTCGAAATCACTTTCATTTTATGAATTTTGCCCTTGAAAAAATGTTGTTTTTTTTTTTTTTCCATTAAGATCAGTGCCAAATCCAGAAGTAGCTTAAGAAGCTCTGTTCCCAGTTTGATTGATGGATTGATTTTGGTCAATAAAGATGATCTACAGCAGAGTTTCTCCCTTTAGGCATTTTAGCAAATCTCCCAAGTGCTACTTCTTTGCATCTTCTGTTGTCAATAAATGGAAAAGCAATTCTGTTGCAAAGCAGAATTCATTGGAGGGGTCCAGTAGTGACAAGAAGCTTCAATCTGCTAATGTAGAGCTCAGCCAATGCTATAATCTTGTGCCCATAGCCACAATTTTTACTACTGTATTTTATTTTTAACAAATATATCTCAGATAAAGTCCTAGAAAAATAAACAATCAAACTTTATGGAAGGAAAGGAAGGGAGGAAAGGGAAATGTAATTACTTGCAATTAAAAAATACTTTAATTAATGTTTAGTTTATGTTGGCACCTCTTTCTTTTTCTCTGAAACAGAGTAAGTTGAAAACTGAGAAGCAGCAGTACATTAAATAACATGTTGTAGTCACACTTGTCACAGCATTTAAGAAGTGCCTTCTTATGAAGATGGAGTGTGGTGGGTTTTTTTCTGATGCAAATTATTATTTTATTTTGTGTTACTTTGTTTTAGGATTACACCCCGAAAATATGATGTCGTTCAAGCATCTGAGTTTGGGCAGAAAGTTGGAACAATCACTGCTGATATTGGAGATTTAACACTAAATCGAAGGGAAACAAGGACGTCATTTACATTCAGGAAAGTGAGGAGAAGCCCCTGCAATTGCAGTAAGTGTCTTGAGGTGACCTTCAAGTCAGAATTGCTTTTTATCACCAATACATACTGTAAGCTGCTGCTTGCTTTTCTTTTTTTTT
>VZTL01037974.1:822-38326 GCA_013400535.1 Scopus umbretta | reverse complement strand
TTTTTTTTTTTTTAGCAGAAAATAAAAAATCCCTCTGGGTGGTTTTGGCAGTCCTGGTAGCCATTCCTGAATAGCTCAGGGTTAGGCATATTATATGGCTTGAATTGGTTGCATCCATTTGGCTGTTGTAGTTTCTCTACACAGGAAGGCATTTGGCTTGTTCTAGAGCCAGACAAGTAATCTTGCATTTCATTGGGACCTCATGTGCCAGAATAATGTCCCAGAATAGAAGTAGCTACTATTCTTCAGGTTTCCATCAGTTTTTGTTGTTTTTTATATGAAGGGGACTGTAATTTCCTGAAAATAAGTACACTAGAGAAGAAGCAGTCAGATCTACAGTCACAGAGCCATGTAAGTGCCTTAGAAGCAGTGCAGGTAATAATAGATAGGTGGCTCAACAATTACATGGAATTGAAGTCCGTTTGTGCCCTCAGACCAGAATTTCAGAGGCTGAATTGCAGTGGTGTCGTGATCTGTGATATTGTGGGGCACTGTCTCGATTTTGAAAACATAAACCTTGTTAACATAGTAGGATGAACGATCAGTGCAAATGGCCTCTGGTACGCGTAGGCAGGATGCTTGTTTAAGGTCAGCAAACACGTCTGCAGTTTGACCTGCACTCCATTTTTTTAAGGGTAAAGGAGGAAGGAAGCATTTTTTGCATTTTAATATTTCACTTTTAATTTAATTGTGCTAAATAAGTTTAACCAACAAGGAATGACTTGAAAAAAATGTTATTTTTTGTGTACCTGTTGCTGTATGTAGTTTACCCATCTGCCTGTGACAGCCAGAAAGGACAGCAAAGACAGGTACAACCTTCGTTTCCCCACAATGAGATGGAGGCCTCAAAGCTGGAACAAGAATATGTACACAAGGTGTATGAAGAGATTGCCACACACTTCAGCAGTACCAGGCATAGCCCATGGCCCCGAATTGTAGAGTTTCTCAGGTCACTACCAAAAGGGTCAATAGTGGCTGATGTTGGTTGTGGTAATGGGAAATACCTAGGCATCAACGAGGATTTGTACATGGTAAGTAGTGGCTACTGTCATTTGTTTGCATTGGTACAAATGTTTATTCTGTCGTGCAGTTCTAGCATGTTGGAGCTTGAGTTGTGGGAAGAGTGCCAAGACCAGAAAGTTGTTTCCTCATCCGAGATAAATTACCAGTTGTGTTAAGTTTTTGCATCCATTCACTATGTGCATTACCCTTTTCTTTTTTTCAAAGCCTCTTTTTCTTTGCAAGTCAAAATACGTTAATAAAAAAATAGTAATGGGTACAGCAGATTGAAAAATTGTAACCGATGCTTTAGCCGCCTTTGTTGTTGAATAAGCGTAATAAAAGGGAAAATGGTTGGGCAGTTTGAATGCTTCCAACAAGTTTTTCACTTAGCTGGTGTGTGGGGAGTGCTATGTACATGTCCCTCAAATTTTCATGAGCAGTACTACTTTTCACATATCCTTTTCACTTCCCTTTAGCCTGGTGATGTGGCTTATTTGTGAATGATGCCATGTTTGGCTGTCCCACCTCTGACTCTGTGCGTAGGCCCAGTAAATATGCCAACATAAAATTCCTGGAGGAGTTTCAGCTTCAGCACAGATTTCTGGCCTTTTTCTCACTCCCTTCTCTTCACTTTTAGACAGTTCTGACATCATTGTTGCTGATATTCTCATTACCTTCCCTGTCTCACAGTCTGTACTTAGCCCAGTTTTACTTCTCTCCCTTCCTATCAGGGAGACATGAAGCACTTACAAATACGAACCAAGAGATAGTTTTTATTGCAAGTATTTCAAAAACTTTTTTGCAAGGGTTAAACTTCCTGTTGTTTTTATGCAGAAGAAATCTTTGAGCTGTGTGCATTATGCTATCTGCTCTCCCTTGTTCCAGAATTGTCTGATTCTTTCATGTGCTTCTACTGTGAAACACTTTGAAATCCATCAGGCTTGAAAACTTCTATGTAAGGCAAAACATTAATTACTAATAATAAGTCAGGTTTGTTTGTTTATTTTAGGAGTTTCTGTCCTGCATTCAGCTATAAAACATAAGTTGTTATTTACAGCCTTGTCTGTATTTGTAATGGATTCATTTCCATTACTGTTGATATAAGCTAGAACAAAATCAACTGATTTTTAAGTAGGCATGTTTATGCCTGACTGCTGTAGCCTGAAAATAATTAATAATCATAATTAATAATGTTCAGTACGTTTCAGTCTTTCACTCCTGACTCCTGTGAGAGAAATCAGCAAACCTAGAGAGGAGAAAAGTTTATAAGGGTACCATGAATTGTCACCTGGTCCTAGAATGGATTTGGTAAATTGCTGTTATGTAGGTTTGTGGAAGGTTTTTAAAGTGAAATCTCTGCAAGATGCTGTGTTGAGAAATTGCCAGCACCAGTCTGTCTTCTGGAGATCACAGTTAACCAGCTAAGGGAAAGATAGATCACATATCTACTGGCAGTCAAATGAAAGCCAGCCCCTCTCCTCTGTTACTTTAGGAGTTACCTCATTTCATATGTACCTGCAGGAGAAATCCAAAACAAGAAAAATAACAATGAAAGGGGGGAAACTTTTAAAGAAGCAGTTGAGACAGTTGAAAAACAGAATCTGGGAATTGCTTCATTCAGTTGGCCTCCCTTGACGTTTTATTTTCTACTGGTGACAACTAGTTCTTCTTGGTTAGAGCTAGACTCGAGGCTTCGCATTTGCTTATTTTCATCTGCAAGCTGGCACAGTGTCTCAGGAGGACGGATGTGACTCCTTCTTTCTACTATATTTATTTTTATATGTCAGCCAAAGTGTGGTTAAGGAAAAGCTGGTGTATATTGTGTGTACAGATTTTATTTTTGTAAAAAAACTTTTGACAAGGTATCTCAAAAAGACTAAGAGAACTAAATTATCTTAGGTGAGAGGAATGGTATGGTGTTACACTGGTTTGGAGACAAAGGAAGGTAGCACTTCTGGATGTCATTCAGAACGCATGAAGGACTATCAGTGGATGTCACTTAGAACACCTTGCAGGGATACGAGTCATTGCTGCTAGTGAGGACAATGAGATAACCGAAGGGGACCTGGTGGTTTGGGAGCAGGTGCAGCAATCTGTGTCCTGCTCTGAAGACAAAATACTTGAGGCACATTTGGTGCTGTTTGTCAGTTGGAACACATCACCACAAAATGCCAGAAAGCCAAGCACTGAGCAGCAGTCATAGGGATTGGGTCAAATTCTGCTAAAGACATAAGATGTCTTTGTAGGTAATACAAACCCTAGTTCTTTGACCTGAAGGAAAGTGCCAGTAGACAGGACTTAGCAGGACATTTTTTTTCTTACGGTCAGTTTTTTAGAGTGAACTGTCCTCATGATATTTTTTGTACATCTTTCTCTAAAGCAACTGGTAATGGCTATTATTTGAAGCTATTTCTAAGACTGCGGAAGTGACTGACGTCAGTTCTTATTTTATGAATTCTGATTTACAGAAAATCAGTATATGTTTATTCCTTAATGGGAAATCAGTACTCGTATGTTTCCTTAATGGGATTTTTACCTCTATTCCCTTGCTGTACTGTTCTATAGGAAGTACAGTAGAACAAGTGTTAGTGATGCATCAGTGTTATTACTGGTAGCCCATCTCCTTGGTATGGTTGACTGTGTTGGATGAGTCAGCCTGTTCAGCCATTCTTTTTACCTGAGGGAGAAAGGAGCATTCTTTTCCACTTTTTGTTGTCCTCCTGGGTTCTTATTTGGGCTCAACAGGAAGGTCTGATTATACAGGGCTGTTTCTCATATTGTGTTACTTCCATTTACCATGGGTTGGGCATGGATCCAAAGGTGAAGCATTAAAGAGTCTGCTTTGTGTATCAGGTGCATTGTTAGGATAAGGAGAGTGCTCTCTAGATGCAGGGCATCAGTTTCTTCCCTCATTTACTCCTCTTGACTTAGGGGCATAACATCCAGGCAGACAGACACTTAATAAATTTTTGCAGCCTTTCCTTCACAGCAGTTGCTGTGATTCTTGGTAAGCTTTTGTGCGTAGTGGAGTGGAGCTTTTAGCCTAGGTCCTGTTGGGAGAGAAGCAATAAAGCAATGTTATGAAATTAGAAGTTATTTAGGGGCTGAGTAGAGCACTGACAGTACAGCCATGTAGCTTGGTGTGTTTTGATGAGGAAATACTGAAAACCTGAGGCAAGCACTTTCTGAAGACAATATTTCTGATGTGCTATAAAGGTTACTGTACACTTTTAGATAGGATATTATAAGTAGCAGTGCTAATGGTAGATCAAAGCTAAGGTAGCTCTCTTGATGGTTTTAATCTTCAGGCACTGTCTGAAAATGTCTCCACTGTGGCCTGTGCTATTGTATTAGCTTCAGTTTCTTTGAATGATTACATATAGCCTATCTACTTGAGTATGGCTGTGTGACAATGAAATGCATGTGAGTCCAGCTATGCTCAATGAAAATGACAATGCTGTAATGGCTTCATTTTTCTGACATCAGTGAAAGAGCAGCAATTTCATGACAGACAAATTCAGGTTAAGAATGAGCGAGATAAGGAATCTAAGTCTGATGTAGTTAGGACAAAGACTGGAGAAAGACTGAATTAATAAAGCTTCAAATTAGTTTTTCTGTCTCACCCAGCTTTTGTATTGTTTGAATGAAGGCAAAAACTAAATGGTTTTAGTGGGTTTTGGGAGTTTCTGGGGGTTTTGTTGGGTTTTTTTTGTGTGTGTGTTTTTTTTTTTTTTTTTTTTTTGCACAATTCACTCCCCACCCAACCTCATTTGTGTGAATTATTTAACAATTTATATTTAAGTGCTTTCAAGCTTAATATTCATATCTGTAAGCTTTTATTTTTCCAGAATGCTATGTTTCAGCCTTACGCTTCCCCCCATCACCACAAGGGTTTCATTTCAGAGCCAGTTGACATCACTGCAATGTATCTCATCAGTTTTTCTGAGGTTTAGCTCTGGCTCCCAGTTCCCCACAGAAACATTCAGCAACCTCACAGGGCTAGGGTGTGAGTGAAAGACACTCAAGCCTTTCAGTTTTGTGGTTTACAGTTTTAATTGAACTGATAAACTGTTGGGAAATGCAGTAACAAACAACTGAAAATGCCATTGGGTAGATATTTTTTCTTTATATAGCTAGAGAAATTAATGTTCTTGCTGGAATACTGATGCTGGAAAGAAAAATGATGACAACGCAGGAGCCCAAATACTTTGTTTTAATACAGACGTTCCTATTTCTTGTAAGACAGCCTTTTGCTGCAAGGTGTGCATGTCTTTCTGCATTACTGTCCCAAACTGGGATCTGCTGGAACTGTATAAAAGCTTGATTTTGCCAGGGTGTCGGGAAGAGAGAGGGTGAAAATTTGCTGAGGGGTGTGTGCATAATGGTGGGTGGGTTTTATTTATGCTGCTTGAGAACAGATGCCTATCAGAAGGACTTAGTAGTGGGTAAAAGCAGGAAGGACAAAACTAACTTGTAAAAGTATATTTGGAGCCAGTTCGCCGTACTTCAGTGATTGGGGGGTGAGGCAGAGGAACCTTTCCTGCCCTTTTCTCTCATTGAGTAGGAATCATTAAAATGGTATCTGGGATGAAGAGAGAAGGAACTGGGCAACAGCAGCGCAAAACCCGAATGAACGCTGGACTGCTCAGCTTGGTTCTGAGGTTTTGTCATTGAGAAATGAACTTCACGTTTTAGACATAGTACTTTGTTTCCACAGACATCCGGACTGTATGCAATGGAAAACCAAAACACTATGTGAGAGGAATGCTGAAGGCTTGAGTCGGACCAACTGGAGCAAGGAGATTTGTCTGTCTTGCTGTGGCTGTGCTGATGTCTCTTTTTCTACATATGTGTGTGTTTGCTGGAATGTAATTTGGTTCCTTCAGGCTTTCTTGCTATCAGTTATAGTTGAGGTGTTTCTCTGGGGAGCCACATAATTCCATTTGGCAGCTGGATTTCTGAATTGGATGTTGTTTTCTTCATCAGTTTCTAATGTGCTGAATCAATTGGGTTTCCAGACACTTAAATGAACTAATTCTACCAGATAGAGTTAGTTGTAATGAGATAACTTAGAAAGAAAATATATAATGGTGGGCAACATTGACTTGTCTTTACCTATCTTTATTTAAGCTTGCAAGAGGATTTATCTGTTGCAGATTTGCCGCACCATTACAAAGCAAGCTATTTATTTTAGTGTCTTTTGCCCCTAGTGATCTATTCTAAACCACTGCATTAACTAGGTTTTATAAAACTTAGCTTAGTTACTCCTGGTTGAAACAGTGGAGGTAAAGGTGCCAGGGAACGCAAAGGAGTGGAATGGGATATTTGCCTGTGTTATCCCATTCCCAGGAAGCCAGTACAGAGCTGTGGCAAACTCGGACAAATCACAGGTGTTACATTTGTTTCTCCCTTCCCTTATCCTCTTTTTATCTTAGTCTTTTTTGATACGTCCATTAGTCTAAGTGTTTGCGTTACCCAGTGTGCCCTAAAGAGAGGGTGCCACATGCCAGAACGATGACACACTTTTGCCTCTTTCCCCTTTTGTGTTTGCTGGAGTTCTAGTTGTGGAGTTACAGACCTCCATACTGATACAGATTTCCTGGCTTAAAACAAGGGGTGGATGCAGTTAGTGTTTATCCAGATCCAGTGAAAATCAGTGCCTGAAATCCCTGTTAAAAATGTAAGTGGATTCTCAGTCCCAGTACATAGGTGTCAGTGGCCACTCTGGAGCTCCTGTGAGCCATTGTCCACATCACAAAAAGCAGCAAAGAGAGGGGTGGAGGTATCTGCTGAAAAGGCAGGGATGTGGGAATGGCTGCATGGAGTAAAAGCCACTAATCCTGAGAAGCCAACCCCCTTTGAGAAGTATTAAAAGATGTAGAGCAATTTGCTGAGGTGGACTTGCTAAGAGGTACATTCAGCTGAAGTCAGCCATGCTATTTGAGATATATATGAGATATATATGAGAAATTGGGGGGGTTGAGCAAGAAATTTGATTTGGAAAACCGGGAAGACGGGTATAAGAAATGATTGAGAAGACTCACAGATAATAAGAAATAGGAAACCTTAAAAATGCATACAACTTGGCTCACCAAGAGATGTACTAGATTCTGATGGTTTTGGACACTGAACTAATCGTAGCTCATCTACCTTTCTCTGCTCTTCTAGAAGAAATGTCAGCAAGGATAGTACTGTCTGCAGAGAACCAAAATTAGATACGAACTGGCAAAAACTAAAGCATTCTAGTTAGATTTTGAGACGTTTTAAAAAAAATGTTTCGATTACATGCTTAATTAGAGAGAGAAAAAATAAATCTATTCTAAATTAAAACATTCCTTTGAACTGTTTTCTGTAAACGAAGCTTCATCACATCAAAGCTTCTGCACACTTTAGAATGTAGATATCATTTAGTAACAGAATTGGGAAAAGTTGAGTTTGGGGTCTCTGCCCCTTGCTGTAAATGTTTTCTATACTCATAAAAATTATAGATAGGCTCATTTTCCAGCTGTAAGCTGGCGTTGCACTACTGAAGTTGGCTGCTTTTTGGTAGTTTATTGTTTTCTAAGAGACTGAAACCAATGTATTTTGGTTTTTAATGAATGCCTGTTTCTTGTAAGCTAGCAAATGCAGGAATGTGGTGATTGTAATCCTTTCAAAATATCACGCAGAGATAATTCAAGTAAGGACGCTAAATTTGCTTAGCTCCAGCACCAGGCCTATCTGTGGTGACTCTCTCTGTTCAGCATTTATGCTTATATATGTAGCACCTATTATAATATTTACATTTAAGACAACTTAAAGTTTTAGCCTAATATACCTGTTTTAGAGCAGCTGTGCATTCAAAGTGATCCATTTCAAGGTCTCCATTTTCATTGCAAACCAGAATCTTTCTGCTTTGGATGTAGATTTACTTTAAGTATGACAATACAAGTAAGCCTGACTTTGTAATTATTTGATATAATTTAGATGCAAATGAGGACTTCACATTCTGGCAGTCATGCCTTTGTTCTCATTCTCAGTTCATTGGGTTTCATCAACATACAGTGTAGTCCTTTTCAAGGTCATTTTGGGAGGGGAGGATTGAGTTCCATTATCCCGCTTGTTTTACTGTAGACATGCAGGGCCAAAGCAATTCTTTCTGGGAAAGCTTGTTGTCAGTGGAAGTTGCAAGTATTCTTCCCCCTCCTTCTGCCAGCAGTGAATTTGGTCCTTTGACTTTCATTAAATACTGCATGCTAATGTCTTAATTGCAAAAGTAGTTGAAGGCACTGGTAATGAGGCATGGAATCTCTAACATGCAGGTTGTCAGCTAAATCCATTCCATGATGGGAGTAATTTAAAGACGCTTCAGCTGGCTTCCAGTGTGAAATGATGGGGATTTATGTTTACTTCCAAGTAAACAAGAGTTTCCTTTTTTATTCATAAATAACACTATTCACTCAGTGCTTCAGTAAACGTGGAGATGAGGCCAAGGAATAAATGGGAAGAAAGCAATGCTAGGACTGATATTTTCAGGTCTGTTTAGAGCTAGTTGGCAGGACAGTATGTACATATTCGTAGTCTGTTTTGCAGAGAATTATCTTGGGTTGTTAGGCTGACATTTTCAGAACTGTTTTATTTGCTTTGGACCAAAAGTCAGGGACCTGACTAGAAAGCAGTTCACCTGGAAGCATTCAGGACATATGACTGGAACAGAATCCTGTTTTTCTTCAAAACTGTGATGGCAGACTGAAAGCTAAAATGATTTGAACCAATAAAATGAAAAGTTATGATGGAAAATATATTTATTTTCATTAATCATTGCAAAAGAGATTTTTAATCAACCCAGCAGAGACAACAGTACTGCTAAAATTAACCAGAGCAAGTTGTTTGCTATTCTTCTTGCATCAAGGATGGTTTAGTATTCTTTCTGTGTTAAATGCAATAAACACTGTCAGCAGTAATTATTTAGGACTCTGAATCTGTTCTCTGCTATCTACTTGTTGCTGATCACTGAAAACAAAAATGAATTTAATATTCTCATGCAAGCTGAGTTTGATACACGACTTGGTAGCAGGGCTTTGGTTTGGTGGCAGACATGAAAATGAGAGCAGTGCATGCCTCGTTCTATTTGTTCTTTCAGAAGGTTCTTGATCAGTTTGGATTTACTGTTTTTATGCAAAATATAAAAAAAAGAAACCTCTTCTAAACGCTTTTTCTTACCATACTTTTTGGCGTGGACACTAGGCAAGGTTCAAAGGGGGAAAAAGAAACATTTTACGAGCTGTCCTGAAATGGTTCCTAGGGATCACTTCATTTGGACTGTACAGAACCTAGGAAGATTATATTGTGCTTAAATTTTTGTGGATTGTGATACTTACAGTGAAGAGGACTGTACCTGAGCACTTCCTTACTTTTACTGAAATCATGAAACCTGGGTGATTAGTGAAACTGTGCGACATACTTCCGTGCTGCCACCAAGGTCACCAGATTGTCGTTTACATTTGTAGATTCAGCTTTTGTGAATTCACTATTTGGCTGCTTCAAATGTTGTCAGGTTACAAATGGCAATGGAAAGGGAAAGAAAATACTGAGTTTGGGTCGCTTCTCATTTTGCTGGTTTCAAGATACTTTAAGAGCTAGTTTTCAGGAAAAGTTAGGTTGAAACCTGTTCTGTCTTAAGCTGATTCAAAATCAGGGTGCTACAATGAGCTGTCTAATAATCCAGTCTGCCATCTTTGTTTTAAGTAAGCATCAGGGTTTTTTCTTTTTTCCTATACCTGGGAACGATATATTCCTCTTACTTAAGGCTATTTTCTCAAGCTCGCTCTCATTTTTATTTTAAACTAAAATGTGTTGCCTCAGCAGGAGACTGTGATGCCTCTATTACTGTATGTATCAAGTGAAAATAATTTTCCAGTCTTGTAATTATTCTCTTACGAAAAGCTTAATGAAACACTTTCTGTTATAGGTTGGCTGTGATCGCAGCAAAAACCTGGTGGATATTTGTGGAGAAAAAAATTTCCAGGCTTTTGTCTGTGATGCCCTGTCGGTGCCAATCCGCAGCGGTTCTTGTGATGCCTGCATCTCTATTGCTGTAATCCACCATTTCTCAACAGCAGTAAGCCACTTCTCTCTGTGCTCCACTGTACTGTTGTATTGCTGTGTAGAGCTACTAATATTACAAAAAACAGCTAGTTTGGGCTCATGGAAGCAAATGGGAAGAACAAAATGGGGGAAATCGAAGGTTTGCACTTGGTGTAAGCAGTTACCGGAGCAGAGTTAAGCTGTTAACGCTGCTGCTGCTTCTTAAACTTTCTCTTCGCGTCCTCCCTCTGCTTGTCAGATACCCTAGCTCCTCCTGGCACTTTGATCTAGGTGTTTGTGTTTCATTTTCATATGCTTACAATTAATGACATTGGAGAAGGGGGCTCTGTTTTGGGAGTCAAGAGATAAGTTACTTCCTGGCTCAGATCTTCAGCAGATCTCATGGGTTTTTTTCTCTATGCCTTCATTATCCATCTGCAAAGAACAGCAGGGACACTAATCGCTAGTCTGCCCTGTCTCTGGGCTGTGGAAGCTTATTGTGGCAGGAACCGTGCAACTGTAACAAGCTTCTAGACCACAGAGCCATTATCTCAGGTGGGGCCTAAGGGAATGTTTCCGAGTGCAATACAAAAAGTGGGAAGAAGTCTGTTTTGGAGAAGGCTGACATATCTTTGTTCGGGTGGTCAGAGGACCTGTGTTTAAACCATAAATCTGACTCCTTCAGCTGTAAACTTACGCTGTGTATCATCAGGTACGGTTGATCCGAACCTGGGATTTTAGATACTGAACAGCCTTCTTGAAGAGGGGGTTGTCATTTTGAGCTGGGCTGGTATGTCCAAGCAATCCTGCTGAGCACAGCATTGTCTTCAAATGGAAAGAGAATTGTGCTCGGGAAAATGTCTCGGCTTGTGCATAGTGATGGGCTGTATTATGAATGAAAAAGAGTAGTGGAAAAAATTCCTCTGATTTTTATTGTATCTTGGGGGACGGGGACAGTAAGGAGGAATTGCTGCCATTCCATTCTCCTGTCTTTCTGTTTGTGTACTAGTTTCACACTTTTGTTTTTCCTTTATAGGAGAGGAGACTGGCTACTATCCGTGAACTAGCTCGGCTTCTAAGACCTGGTGGAATGGCACTCATTTATGTCTGGGCAATGGAACAAGAATACAAAAATCAGAAGTCTAAATACCTTAAGGAAAAGAATGGTAGTAAAGACAAGGAGGAGGAAATCAATACTGGCACAGCCCAGAGACAGCTTAGTGATCAAATGCCCGATAGCAGCAGCCAAGACTCATCACGTTCTGACCGACTCCTTAATGCCTTGAAGGATGAAGGCTGTGACGCAAAGCCAGTCGCAGACTCCAGACTGCCTGTTCACACTAACCGAACCTCCTTTCACTCTCAAGATTTGCTGGTTCCCTGGCACCTGAAAGGTGGCACTAAAAAGAAAGGGGAAAGTGTTGATACAGTGTCGTTTCCAGCTGGCTCTAAGGAATCGCAAGAACTCAGCCCTGTTTTCCACCGTTATTACCATGTGTTCTGTGAAGGGGAACTGGAAGCAGCATGCAGATCCCTGGATTGTGTGAAGGTTCAAAAGAGTTACTATGATCAGGGAAACTGGTGTGTGGTTCTAGAAAAGTTGTAGCCTGTGGTGTTTCCACCACTACCTGTGGTGTTTTGTTTGGTTGTTTTTTACAGTGTGAAAGGTATTTTTAATGCAGGTTGTAGCTATTACCTCTCTTAAAATAGCAGAATAAAGATTATTGAATTAATAACAGTAACTAGCACTGTGTGCATATGTTATCAGAATAATGGCCAAACTCAGGTACTACCTCTGCAGAGCATTTATTTTACTTTTGTCAATTACAGTGAAGAGCATTAAGTGGGAAAATACTGGTCATGGAAATCAGTAAGGGCAGGTTTGAGCTTTTAAAGACAATGGGCCTGGTTCTCCTTTCTCTTACACCAGTTTATGCTGGTATAGCCGTAATGGTCTCCCTGCAGCCCACAGCTAACTGGAATGGAGCTCTGGGCAGGAAAGTTGAATTGTTCGCTGTATAAAACTGTGGGTCAGGGAGGAGGTAATGAATGGCATGTGAAGCAGTTTAGCTGAAGAGTCAAAATGTTGCCTAAAGTTCAGTAGAGGGTCCTGTCTGTTTTCATGTCTGTCAGGGGTCACAGATCTCTTTCAGCTTAGAATTTACTCTCTCTTTCTTAGTCATGGTACTAATGATTTCTTCAAGGGCAAGTGGAAAGCCAGTGGGATACCATAGCCCTTTCTCTTCCTTGACCCTCAAGCACTCACAATTCATGCTGTCACTGTCCAGCTTGGTCTAGTGTCATTTCACAGCTCCTCTGAGGTGTGAGGTTGCCCAGCTGGAATACCCTGACCAGCGCTACTAATCGCCTGCCTCCCTGTGAGCGCATGGCTCTGCCTGTGGTGTCAGGGCTCGTGGTGTGGTGCCAGCTCAGATGCCTACATTAAAGTGAGGGCAATATTGGTACAAATTTTCTGCGGAGGAGTTTAACCCCTAAACGTTGGCAGTGGAACAATTTTTATTTACTGTACTTCAGAAGAACAAAGAACTGGAGTAGAAGGGAAGTGGTGCTGACTGGCTGACTCACAGCAGCCATTGCTGCTGTTGCCTGCAATGACTAGCACAGTTTATTTAACACAGTTCTTGTCCTATCAAAGGAGTGTGTCACCTGCAATGCATTTCCAGATTAAAATTTAATGGAATGGCTTTTGCATGGTGAGTGGCTATTGGTGCCTCTGAAAACCAGTACTGCTGGGCTGTGCCCTCATTGCCCTTTTCATTGATTTATCGCCTGTAGCTGTAGCAAGATCTATGATACAGGCAGGTGATTGCTGCTGTAACAAATGGCATCTAAACCGAGGTGCTCATCCTGAGTCCTGGGGACTTGGAGGACAGCTATGTGCCCTTGGCTTACTCTTGTCTGCTTCAGACTTGTAGGTTAAAGTGCTGCTGTGCTGGCAGCCTGCTCTGCTATTTCCTCCCCCGTCATATAATGGAGAAAATCTGAGGAGAATGACAGTGGTAAGAGGAGCGTGCTGCCACCACAATTCACCTGGCCTGTGCCTTGCTCACCATCTGCTTCCAAAGAGCCCTTGGGGAGGGAGATTGTGCTCCTCAGCTGCACGTGTTGTCCATGTAGCAGCAGCCCTGTCTTAGCTGATGTCTTTGGGCCACAGGGAGGCAGAGTGGCATGTCTGTGGCAGATGGGCCTTGTTGGACATGTTCAGGGGTTGGTTTGCACACATTCAATAAATACCACAGAGCTGGAAATTGTTGGACTTCCCATACACATGCAGTTTGGCTCTTCTGGTATGCGGCACTGCTGGTGGAGCCTTCCTTTCTTCTTGATAACATCTATGGTTAGGCTGTTGGGCATTGCCGATGAAGACCTTGTGATGTGAGCAGGCCCTGGTGTCATCAGGGGAAACACGGTGCTGAGAAGAACTAACACTCGCTATTGATCATGCAGTTTCTATCACAGGAGCAACTCACTGTTTGACCAGTGTTCTGGGTGTGCGGGCATGCAGGAGAAGGCAGATGTCACTCCAAGCCTGGATTTAAGCAAGGAAGTCCAAGATGGGAAGCAGAAACTGCTGAGACCAAAGGGTGAAGTAAACTGGTTGATGCGACAGGCAGAGATGGAAATGTGCTCTATTCCCTGACTGCATTGCAGGACCAGGCTATGCCCTCTGATCTTAAAATACTTGCAGCATAGCAAACTGTTCACTTTCCAACTCCAGACAACTGCCTCCTCCCTGCCTTTGCCTGGAGCGGGGCTTCCCCACACTGTTGGAGTGAGAGGGGCTAATCATGGCTCTTGCAGTCAGTATGGAAGTTCCCATACACTAACATGTAGCCCACGGGCTCATGTCTTTGGTATTCGGTAAGGCTGGTACCTGTTCTCTGGCTCTGCTTTTTGTTCCTCCTTTGCCCCTTGTTTGTCTCTTGTCAATCGTTGTGCTGTTTCCTATTTTCCTCCTCTTCCTTTGACCTGGAGGGGAGCTTGCCTTGTCCTTGCTTCTGCTCCCAGCTGACATGCTATGGGCAGAGGGTGGCCCTGGGAAGATGTGCAGGAGGGTGTTATGCTGATAGCTATGAGTAAATGGCAACACTGAGTAATATATATATATTCAAACTAAGAAAACTTAAGGAAATGTAGCAGATCAGCTGTGAGACCTGGGTTGTTATTTTGTTTACTTTTACTTGGCATTACATGCTGCTGAGAAACCTGCCTACCAGTTAAGTCTGCATCGTGTTTTGCAGAGGTGCCCCACCGTGCTCTCTTCCCTCTGGGATGCTTCCCAGAAAGTTGCATTTCCCACTGGCAGATGGTTTTCAGAAGGGTCCAGCATGACACAGTTTTGCATCGAGGCCCCCGAGCTGGCTTCAGCACTGGGACGCCGTGTTTGGGTGCAGCAGCGCACCCCGTTCCCAGGTGGGCTGCGGGACCGCAGCTAGCCCGGATGGCTCCAGCGCAGCGCCACGTGGCATTGGTGTGCCACCGGTGACAGAGGGCAGGGACAGCCTGTTGGGTGTCTGTGCAGTGACTAACTCGCTAAGTTGGGCTGCCTATTATTTCTGATTACTATGGATTGCATTCGTGTAGAAGAAAGTAGGACTGCATTTCTTCAGCTCTTTATCTGCATGGCCCTGTGTTTGTCAGCGCCAGGATTCCGGCTGAGCAGACAGCAGCTGCTGTTCCATTTGCCTGTAGGTACATTTTCTGCAAGGATCTACAATGTGCTGACAAGAAACACAAGCACTGCTTGAAACAGTTCAAAGTGCTGCCGTATCTTGACCTTGTGTGACAAACTAGGAACCAGGTCTGTAGCAGCACTCTGTTACTCCACCTACTCTTGTTCTGAGTGGGAAGAGCCCAGAGGTGCTGGCTCTGAAGCTGGGCGTGGGGTTAAGTGCTTTTCTAACCTAGGGCTCGAATGCACCAAGCAGACCTAAACCCTGAACAGTCAAATGTGGACTTGATGTAACGAAGTGATCTGTTTTTCTCAGGCCCTGTAGCTCCCCCAGAGCTCTGCTGCTTCCCTGCGCTTCCCTGGCAGAGGCAGCATTAGGCAGTGTCTGGTGTGGCATTAAGCGTTTCTTGACTGCTAAGACTGATCAACATAATTTCTTGACTGCTGTGTAAATGAAGAGATTAGATTCCCTCTTTTCACCAGTTTTATGGTGAAGCACCTGGGATGTCTGAGGAAGGGTCAGGCTTTGCAATCCACCTTCAAATACCGTCGGTATTCCTGCTGCGAGGTATTCTTTTCAGCCAACTGCTTTTAGCTAAGTCACAACAGTATTTCCCATCCATTTCACCCTGACCCAGGGTAGAAACTGTTGCTCTCCCTGTCCCAGGCAGGCTGGCGGTGATGGGTCTTAGCTGGTCCTGATTCTGAAAGGGGATTCTGGCATGGAGAACGCCGGCTTGGGCAATGCTGATGTGTGGGTTGAACACACACTGCCTACCTTGTTACCAAAGGGGGTTTGCCTGGCTTGCCTGAGGGCTGTGAGCCGGAGGTTGGTCCCAGGAGCACATCAGCTCTTCAAAGACATCAGAAGAGCTGAAAGAACTCCGACATCCTCCAAGGCCTGGAAACTTTATGGAGTATTTCTTTGATTAAAGTCAGGCAGTCTCTTCAGATGCTCAGAGAGGAATCAAGTGGTGAAGGAGAAAATGACAAGGGAGGACGGCAAGTAGGTGTTAACAAAATGCATTGCAGAGGTTTATTGAGGAGCTCATTACAACACAGAATTACGTGCCACCACAGCTGCCCTCTGCAGTACTCACTTGCCTCATTTTACCTCCTGGAAGTGTAATGAGCTGAAACTCTTTTAAGGTCAACAGTTGGATTTAAATGTTACAGGTTTCACAGTGCAGTGGTTTTCATAATAATTATGTTCCTTTTTTGAGCTTATTTAAATAATAAATGTGCTTGAATGGTTATTCATTTGCAGTCTAGAAGATAAAGGGAAAGCAGGGCTCCATGTCGGTATGACCTGTGCTGTGAATGCCAATGCATCTCCTGCAGCGGTCCTCCACTGTGTCCTAGTCATCCTCAAAGTGCCTCAGTGCACCCAGGAGTAGGGAGGTGGCAATTCCTGCTCTGGCCCAATCCAGCTGTTAGTTTAGCTCTGGGCATCTGCAGGCAAATGTCCGGAGGCGGCTCTTTGTTTTGGGGGTCACTGTCCCCCTTGTTCCCAGCCTCCTGTTCCAGGAACCACCGGGCCACCCCAATGACCCTGCATCAGACCGACCTGTCCACTGATGTGTTGCACTGCCCTGCCCTGACAAAACAAGAACTTCAGAGTATTTGCATGCTTAAAGCTAAGTGCACCAATGATGGGATTTGTTTTCCCTGGAGCAGACAAAAAAAAAAAAAAAAACACCAAAAACAAAAAACCTGCAAAGCACTGAGGACTTCTTTTAACTTCATAGAGGTCCTTCAGATCCTGGTGCAGTGATGCCAGTGATAACTCCCCCAGAACTCAGGCTGGATTTTCCTGGAAGTGCTCAACTTCAGCTTCGTAGGGAGAGGCTTCGGGCAGCAGATGGCAAGGGACAACATTGCTGACTGTGGTGCTTTGCTGACTGAGAGCAGCCCCCATAAGCTGCATGGGGACCACAGCTTCTTTTCAGAGAGCTTGAAGAACTGGCCTTGGCAGAGTGAGCAGAACATGAGCTCTTACACTGCTTCTGAAGGCTATATGAACTCAGCATAGAGGAGAGTGCAGTGGGAGTTGGAATTTTCCCTGTTTTGGAACTTCTCCAACAATTTTAATATGATGGAAGAATTCTTGTTTAGATTTATATGTCAGTCCTTGATCAAAGCATCAAAATCTACTTGAGAACCTATTTCTGGTGAAGCTTCCAAATGATCATTCTGAGAGAATATTTAGGTCTTTACTGAGCAATAGAAGTCTCAAGTTTGCTACCTACCTGTTTATTTTTGGTTTTGTTTTCCTCTCTTCCCCTGTTTGGTGTTTGTTTTTTTCAGAACTGTTTCTCTATTTTCAGTGGAGTTTGTCAAGCTCTTTATTTTTGTGTGCACAACAATTTCCAACATGATTTTAATGAAATCTGTGAAAAATTTGTGGATGTGTTGACAGAAGTTCTGCACGGGGGAAAAAAAATGCCATTTCCACATGCAAGAAACAATACAAAAAAACTTTAAACTTTCATTTTAAGTAAATTCTTTGTTTATCAAACACAAAAATAAAAAAGATCCTAACTACTTTCCCCTATGGCAAGCCATGCTGCAGTCATTGGACTGGTGGGTTAGTCCGTTTTTTTTCCCATTTTATGTGAATCTGGGAGGGGTCTCAATGTGCAGCCCACAAACTTTCCGTGTTAGTGGGATCCATATTTCTGCAAATTCCAAAAATGGGGTTTGGTTAACTCTTCTGCCTTGTCTTCTGTATGGTTACTAGTACGTACTGTCTTGCCCCCGTGTTTCTCTCCTTTGCAGTGATGCAGTGGAGCGGTGTGCTGTCAGTAGCTACTGCCTGTCCCACAGCCAGGCGACTCCGTGCTCCCCTTGTCTGTATCCCTGTTTCCTTCTGACTTATTTTGTACATTCTCTGAGGTATGTGCTCTCTGTATTTGTGTAGTATGAATGCAGCTGGCTGCTTCTCTGCAGCTGTATTTCACATAGGGTTTGGTTCCACAGGTGTGTTCCTCACCAGCAAAGGCAGACTGAGACGTGTCCTCTCTTAAGCTGCAGACCCCATCCCTCAGCTGTGCTGAAAACTCTGTTTGAGATGGCTGCATGAGAAGAATCATGATACATGATTTCTAGGAGGAAAGAGGCCCCAGACAGGTAGATTGCCGCAGCACAAGGTTCTTCCCATGGACCCATGCAGATCTGTGCTGAGGGTCCAGTTGGCAGGAGATGCTATTCAACCCCCCCCCCCAAGCTTTTACTTTGCTTAATCCCTCATTTTTTTTTTTTTAGAATTGTATTGACATGTTTATAATAAGCTTATTCAGAAAGTGACAGCTGAGTTACAAAACAACATGATACAAGATCCACACATTGTTGTGTTAGCAAACGGCATTCCAGTTTTCTAGTTTCTTTCTTCTGGAAAACGTATAGCATGATAGGAAATGATGAAGCAGGATGAGGGCTTAGGAAGATGTGCACTTCAGATGAATCTGCCAGGTATTTAGCCTTTAATACTGCAAACCATCAGTCTGCTTTTAGCAGACAAAGCAATTAATCTGTACAAGGGATGAGATATTAGGTCAAGGTCTTTTCTCCCAATTTATTTACACAGAGTCGTTTGAGAGGTACAGGAACAAAATGTCTGGAACTGAGGATTATTCATCTTGTCTCAGACATGTCACAGACTTGTTCAAAGGGGCAGTATTTTAGTGAGGGTTTGACAAAAGCCATGGTAGTCAGATGCCAATGCAGAGAGAAGCCAGTGGTAGTTCATGTTGAAAATAAAGGATCTCCTAGGCGGAATGATGCTATTTGTACTGCACCTGTGTGATGGGTCCAAACCGGGCCTGGCTGCTGATGGGTGCATCTCTAGCCTGAACAGAGCCAGGTCTCTCACATCTGTCCATACTGTGACTGATTCATGATTTGATCTAGGAAAGCTCAAGGTATCTTTGAGCTTCAAGGGGGCTGAGGAGACCTGCTTTGGTGTCAGGTTATGAGTTCTTATGGGACAGGCAAGACCTCAGCTCTCTGCAGCTCAGGCAAATCATATAAAGTCAGATTCTCCTAAAACTCTTCTGGGTCACTGAGCTCAAGAGCTGAAGTTTGAATCCCACATAATCCTTCTCTGCTCCCTCCGACTCAGAGGCATGGTTTCAACACAAGGGGCAGTAAATAGGCAGATTGTACTTCTAGATGAAGATGAGTGTTTGGGGTTAAGAGCTCTGAGAAGCTCTTGACATAAGACCTTGGTCTTCCATCTCCTGGTATGTATTGCTACAGCATCTCACATGGTGAAAACAGAAGTGGACCACACTTTGCAGGAGGGGTTTAGTCCCATGGAGCTGTGATGAGGATGCCTTGAGAAAGGGCCACCTCCTGAGGCTTGGGCACAGCTTTGAGATGTAGATAGGAGGTAGGTGCGAAGCTGGTTAGTGATGGGAATACACAAAGCAGAACTGCAAGTATCTTGTGATGCTCAGGCCTAGAAGGCTGTTGCGTAGGAGGTTTTCTCACTGCAATTTTAGATGTGCGTTATTTTGGATCTGTCTCCATCTTCCCTATTTCCATGTTGCTAGGAATCAAGGTGCAACACGCACTTGGCTAACAGGACAGCTTGTTCCTTTTGGGGTCAGGTGTCCTTGGACCAGCTTTTGTTTTGTATCACAGTCAGAGACAGTCAAGTAAAAGGTTCCAGGAAGCACATTTGGGCATTGGAGCAGCTGTGAAATAAAGGCTTTAGAAGAAAGAGCACATCGTGTTTCAAAACTGACAGAAGGAAAGGACATGTGTATGAGGGCTCTGTGGAGTTGCTTTACTTTGATGTTTTCTGTTCAAGTGCCGATGAGGGTGAGGACCTGCAGGAACGTGCATGGAAAGCTGCGCTCTTCTGAGCTCGCTGGAGAGCTGCCCAGTCTGCGCAGTGCCGTGGGGAAGATTGCTGTGCTGGTGCGTGCGCAGGTGGAGATACAGAAACAGCCATTATTCTTGTGATGCTTCTATCTCTGCTCAGTCAGGTGGCTGAGAGGGGCATTTGCTCATTTTCTAGCTGTGCAGGGATGCAATATGACAGAAGGGGCAGGACTGGTGGGACTCCCTGAAAATGAAGCATCTTGCAGAGGGGGTCTCCCAGCCAGGTCTGTTAGCTCAGTGGTCTGAAAGAGAGTGACTGAGACAGAAGGACTTGCCTGCAGGATTGCGTCTTTAATTTTCTTGGAATATTTTAAAGACTGAGCTTGCAGCCTAGCTGTCCAAGAGGGATGGTCAGGGAGGTGGTGTGATGCTATCAGTGGGAATCCTTTTCATGTTTTGTGAAGGGGAGGGCTTACCTTCAGGTGTGGAAAGAAAATTACTTTTAGAGTAGTGGAATTTGGAAAGACAACCCTTGCTACTGCTAGGTCACCTGATTTCAGTACTTGATTTGCTTTGTTCCCTGGTGTTAAGGGGTCATGAACAGACGTGCCCAACAGGAACTGGTCAAGTTTAGCAGACACAAATGCAAAGTCTAGTTCCTAAGGCAGAACAACCCCATGCTTTGGCCCAGGCAAGGGACTGACTGGCTAGGTAGCATTTCTGCAGCAAAGAATTTGGGTTCCTGGTTGACAGCAAGTTGAACACACGTCAGCCCTGGGACATGGCCCAGAGAGCTTGTGCAATATCTGTCCTTGGAGATTTTGAAAATTCAGCTGGGCAAAGGCCTAAGCCACTTGGTTGGACTTTGAAATTTGTTCCACTTTGAGCGTAGTTGGACTATGTGAGCTCCCAAGGTCCCTTCCAACCCATATCGTTCTGTGACGCTGTGATCACAACTAACCTCCAATTTTTTCTTGTTATTTTTCCCCTGACCCTTGTCAGCAAATCACTCGCCCGTATGGTTCCCTCCCTGCTCCCTCTGTGTCTTTATTTCCCGTGCTTCAGACTGATGCTCTTCCAGTGTCTGTGCTGCCGGCATGGCCGCGCCAGCTGTTTGCTGCAGTAGGGAGGGGCCAAGAGCTTCCCATGCTGTTCATGGTCTGGTTCCCTGCAAAGGTCCTTCCCTGCTGCAGGGGACAGGTGCTGGCAGTCCGACACAGGACCAGGGTTTAAAGGGGATTGCTCTGAAGTCAAGGAAGAGAAGTATCATGGAGCAGTGGGAGGGAAGAGGTGACACCTTCTCTGTGTGCTTCTCTCCCCTTATTGTCACTTGCTGTCACATCCCAAGCCTCTGGAACAGGCAGGCATGGGTGACATGTGCAGCATACTGTAATTTCATCCTGCCTCTCATCTTTGCACTTTTCTCATGTGAAAAGATATCCAGACTTAAAAACTGTAGAAAGAAATGGCCACTTCTAATATTGCTTAAATGCATCTTTCTCTGAAATTAATTCACAAGGATAAAGCCAGCAACTTCTGGTTTTACCTGGACCTTTCTAATTTCACATAGGTGTAAATACCTGTGATAGCCCTTGGTGCAGGGAATTTCAACCAGTACTTTGTCTGAGTGCTTAGGGTCAGCTTGGATGCTACCAGGCTGGACCTGTGTGCCTCCAAGTTCCTCCTAGGCTCAGGAGATTGCTTCATGGTGGGGCTGTAAGCAGGGTCTCCGCTGGCCCTAAAATCATGAAGCAGCTCTGTGTTAGTGCAGCCAGCATGTGCACAAGGTGGACCAGCTTCCTGGGAAAGTGCAGGATCGCCCTCAGCCAGGCAGCTGCCACATTAATGCTTGTGCTAAATCGGGCAGGTAGGTTTGAGACCCAGCCTGGCACTGCATTCTGTCCAAAACTGCCATCCACATTGGGCTGACAGAACCCTTCTGCCTGATATAACCCTGGAGAGGGAAAACGGCTGAAAATCCCACAGGGAGAGAGATGTCATTGATTTAGATGTCTGTGTCTCCCAAGCACAGAGTCAAGGCCATCTGAATTTAGCCCTCTGATGTCTCTTTAGAAAGTGTGGCCATTTGCCATGGGCCACCAGGGTTGTGCTGTGTCTCTAGGGGCAGCTGATTGAGGACCTGGTCGTCACAGTTTGTCTTTCTTCAGAGATGTGGTTCAGATAATAGAGCTACAGACTTTGTAAAGGTTTCTTGACCCCTATATTATGTTGAATTATGTGAGAAGCAGAAGGAAAAATACAATCCTTTTTCTTGGCAACAGATCCTTTCACTGCTATAGCATATTTTCAGAATTTAGGGCAAAGTCCTCCAAAACATCCTCCGGCAGGAAAAGTTCACATGGTTTTCTGCTCTACAGGAAAACGTACATTACTGTGCAGACAGAATGAGCCTGCTGTGCTGGACAAACACACCCCTCAGTCTGTATTCCTGATCTGAGACTGAATTGTGCTCACAGTCAGGTTGGAAGGGGCTTTGAGCAACCTGATATAGTGAAAGATGTCCCTGCTCATTGCAGGCTGTTGGACTACATGATCTTTGAAGGTCCCTTCCAACCCCAACTTTTCTATGATTACAGATTCTGCCATTATGACTTGATTCCTTGTTTTGCTCCCAAGGCAACTCTAGTATTCCTGTCCCATTGCAGGAAAGCTGGAACAAAATTGCTTTCCCTCCATTTCATCCTATTTGTCTGGGTCTGGTCTGTGTGCCAGCTGATGGCCATCAGTTACTTCCTCCTTTAAACAGATACGGTGGTACTGCTTTGCTTCAAGAGTAAAGCCACCAGGACAATGGTTGAACGTACAAACAGTTCATAAAAAGAGATTAGAATCCGTATGGTGTCGTGTTCCCCAGACCCTCCCTGCTATTACCAGAACAAACGAAGAGACAGCAAAGAACTTTGCGTTTACCTTGTCTAATACAGACTAAGGTTTTGTAGACTAAGGTAAAAACAAACTTTCAGTTTGCCTATCTTAAGTGCTTAAATAAAACATCCTTGGCAACTCTTACCAGATGTGTTTACAAGATGCTATGTCAAAAGTTACTGTCACATTTGGATGCTGTCAACTGAACTAGATTTAGCACTTTGCATTGCAGCTACTTGCTAGTCTAGAACATGGACTTAGAGCGTGTCCACCACCAGCACCTCTCCCAAGTGCCTGGGCAGCTGGATGTAGAGAAATCATGGTTATCCTGGTTAAAAAAAGAGGGGATTTCTTTTCAGCAGCTTGACTATAATAGATGATGTACCGGTATCCCTCACAGCTGACCTGCCCCGTAGATCCCTGGCGTGTTGGAAGGTATGCCCAGTTCAGGCTGTCTCCTACGTAATACAGCAAGCTTATAAAGGTTGGGTGTTGCTTGATCAGCTGTCTATGGGGACCCTAGAGAAAGGAAAGAAAGGTGGGGAAGGGGGACACTAGTTGATAGACCCTACAGAAAAAAATAATTTGGAAGAGGAACCAGTGGAGAAATTGTTTCACATGCTGTTAGTAGTGAGGCTTCTGTGCTGATAGAGTATGAAAGAGCAAAATAGGCCTGGGTAGGAGTAATGACGACAAGAAGGTTAAGAGTAGACAGGTGTGTTTAAAGAAGGTAGCTGCAGAGGCTCCCTCAAAAATCGATAAGCAATGGAGCCGCTGAGGTGGAAAGATCTAAAATGTCCTAAGCGTAATGGGTGCTTTGTGCTTGAAAAGCTGCAAGTCAGAGATTGGAAAGGAAGAAGCTGTTGGTCAGGGCATGGAGAGCAATGCTGAACATATGTTACCAGTCTCTTCTTGCCCAGTATGGTGTAACAAAGGGGGGAGGTAGGGGTTGAAAAGGGGACGGAGATGAAAACTCTGAGTCAGAGACAGGAATGCAACTTGTGTAGCTGGGAAGGTAGAAATAGAAAAACAATGCAAATGGCTGATGGGGGGTGTTATAAAGTGCCCAAGCGTCAGGCATAGGATCGTAGAAAGAATCAGGTTGGAAGGGACCTCTGGAGCCGTGTAGTCCAACCTACTGCTAAAACCAGGCTTAAATTCAAAGTTAGAGCAAGATGCTCAGGGCTTTGTCCAAAACACTTAAAATTTTTTTCAAAGATTTTTTTTATAGAAGTTGTGACACCATAACTGCTGTGGGCATTTCTCCACTAACCTTGATGCAGGCCAAGGAGGTCTTTTTGGTACTGCTATCAGTACAAAACTTCTTCCACAGAGGTCTTTGTATTACCAGTTCCTGAAGCAATCCATGCAGTTCAGAGGATGCACGTTCTGTTACACTGCTATATGTCCTAAAGAGTGGCTAGTGTTGGGCATTGTGAAAATGTTCCTTTTCCCTTGTCTGAAGATTAGAATGGAGTGCAATAACTTGATGTTAGCTATCTACATTGAAGTAACCCTTAACTCATTAAGGGAAATTACAGCATTAAGGGAAAAAACAAATGTTAAGTGTTTATTTATAAAATCTAACCAATGAAGGTGTTAATGCCAGAAGGAAGAAACCACGTTTGATGTACTTTCCCAAATTCAAACCCAAACGATGTCTGTCGGCTTCTCTTAGAAATGTTTACCTCACCCACGTGGCCATGGACCACTTGAGTTTTGAGTTTTCCTTTTGAGAAAAGAACCATGAAGAATGGTGCTAAATTTTATGCCCCAAATCTTATCTGGGACTTGTTTTGGTCTTTGTTGAAATAATCTCCCTCCCTTGGACTTTCATCTTTTTTACTTCCCTGACTTTCAGTATTAATTCCTCTGTCTTTCTTCATGCCTTGGGAAATGATGATGTCCTGTTCTTATGCCAGGACTAGGCCTCTCCTTCCCTTGACAGAACCATTATGAATATGAAACTTTTTCCATGTGCTGAACCTTCTAGTCCATATAAATACAAATACAGATGTGCTTCATATGTAGAAGTAAGATTAAGGTGTGCATCTTGCTACTGGCTTTTGACTGGAAGAGCTGATTTCCATCACATCCATGTTGATACTGAATATAAGGTAACTAACACACATTTCAGTCTTTAAGAGGTATAAGGCAGTGTAGAAGTCAGGAAGTTGCTTTAATGTACTGAGAGATGGAAAAGCAGGGAGATCGTAAGAACAGGTTATAGGGAAGAGCTTAGTGAATAGAAACTACAACTTAATATCAATAGAGCATGACAGCAGAGAGTGGAGACTAATAGTGATCACTTAAATGGCATGATCCCAGTGGGAACAATTAAAGTAAATGTCTATCAGAGATATTAAACACAGGCTAGAAAAACAGCAATCAGTCTGAGTGATAGCAAGCTGCTGGCGTGCATACAGGATGAAGAGAACTTCTGAAAACGATACGGAAAGTCACAGTGTAGGTAAATGTCTCCTGAGCAGAGCTCAGACGTGCTCCATATAAAGTGAACGGCAGTGAGCACGTTTGGGGAACCGTGTGACAGAAATTAATGTCATGCAGCTGTCACTGCATACAGCAAATGTTCTGAATTGTACAAAGTATTCCCTGACAGTATGGGAAATACTGGGTGGATGGGTAGATATCCCGAACACTTACATTACGAGAGATTTAGAGTGATAACATTTTCCATACGTTAAGAGATTTTCAGACTTACCAGAATCTGGACGAGTCTTAGTCTCAGAATCCAGTTCAGATACGTTACACCTATAAATATCACAGAAATGTTTTCCATTTGCAAAGGGAAAATGGTAAAGAATTGTCTAGAAATACTAAAGAAGATTAATAGGTACTGTCTCCAGTGTGCCTCCACTGCGCTTTGTTTTGTGTATTCTTCTTGCAGCTACAATTAAGGATTTCTCCTCAGTATCACTTTCTATGTGTTACTGTGGTTTTCTATAATTTATTGGGGAGAAAAGAGGGTAAGACATTGCATTCATCATTGCAAATCTCTTTTATGTGTGTTAATATGCTTTATATGAAGTGATTACACTGAAAACAGCAGCATTTGGACCCTAATTTGTTATGCAAATAACTTGCCCTGTGCTAACTAATATGTGCCCTCCTGGGGCAGAATCAGAATTGCATGGCTTTGTCCAAACTGCTCTGAAAGGCCATACCTGACATTTCAAGTGGCCACAAATGAATCATTTTCCTTCTCTTGCGTACCTCCTCACCAGATCTTTGCAACAGAGATGATTGTTGAATGCAGACAGCTTGTTCCTGTGCCTGATAATGCTCTTGTCCACAAGCTAGATACAAATTTCTGGGCTGAGCCACCTCACTTTGCTTCAGAAGACATTGATGTTGATGCCTACATCTCAGGTCAGCAGCAAAACTCTGCATAGTTATCAGAGACAAATAGGGACTTTACAGTGTTACTTATATGACTGACTTAATTTTGTACAAAACATTCAATACGCCTCCTGTCAGACAGTTACAAAATTAAGATTTTTTCTTAGCCAAGATTTTGAAGCCTCATCTTCACTAACATTCATTTTACCTTTGAGAATGCCAGCTGTTCTTTTGAAATCTTGTCCTCCCCTTGCTCCTGTGATGCTTTTCCTTACTGAGTTTCCTGCATTTCTAATCACTTGGTGGATGTTCCTGAGTGAGTTTTCCTTCCTGCCTCCCTTCCTTCCTGCCTCCCTCCCTCCCAACAGACTCCATAAGGCTCTGCCCCTGTTCCTCTCTCCTCTTTATCTTGATGTAGTCTCATCCACAAATACAAAATTAGTTATCATTGGTATGCAAACAAGCTGCAAGTCAAACTCTCCATTCCAGACTTGTTTCCTTTGACAGATTAAAATCATGGTTCTTTCCCTTGGCTGCCTGGCAGACACAACTCACTGTGGTTAAAACAAAGTTTGTTAGCCTTTTTCCAGCTGTAGGTTTTTATGGCTTGCTTGCTGCAACATTTGTTTTCCTTTAGTCTCAGCAATGTAATCCTACCACGTTTATATGTGGTTAGATAACCTCTGGATGTAGGTATCTTACCAGCTTCTCACTTTCACAGTCTTGCCACTCTCTTTACGTTCCTCTACTGACCCTCTCTTTGTCACATCCTGTTTTTCCCATTGTTTCCAAGGTCTTTGGGATGTATCATGAACCAATGTTAAACGAAAGATAAAGGAGGTCATAAGAAGTCCTGGAAATGGAAAAAAAGAAACAAAAGTGTATGTGATGCAATGGCCAGCAATACCAGCTGTCTGCATCTAAGACTTCCAGGGGTGCTCCTGTTCTTGCCCTGTGTGTGTGTCTGTGCGTGCAGGACCGTAGATGAGAGTTACAGCCTCCTCCAGGCTCATCTGATCCCTGCTGTACTTCAGACCACTTCTTACATCCTTGACCCTTCTGGGGCACTGAAGGGAGCCCTTCAATACTGCTCCTCTTGAGCTTCTTCCTTCACACCTTCTCAGGAGCTGCCCTTACAGTGAGGAAATGCCTGTATCTCACTTCCTTTCCCAGTAAAGGGGAAGAGAGCTCTACTCTTAGTGCTCAGTGCTCTGATGCACCCACTCATGTAGAAGCAGCTCTCGTGTTTTACAGCTGGCAGAGACGCCCCGCCATTGAGGGCTACTGTGCCGGGGCAGCGTGCCTCCATTCAGGGTGCTGTGCTGCTTGGCCTGGTGCTCAGGTGCGCACTATCTGCACTTGGTGCAAGAAGTAAATAAGACTCCGAATGGTTTTCCTGACGGCTTTGAAGTTCTGGTGGAGATGGACCCCACTGTTCCCAAGGTAAAAGCCACCATTGCATCAGTGTTACTCCTTTCTGGGCTGAAATTAGGAGGAAATAAAAGCCTAGTTTTGAACTGTGAAATAAGCAACTTGCCCTGTGGTCACCCCGATTCACCAGATTATCCAACCTGCATGTGAGTAGTGTGAGTCTAAGGGCATAACTAGGCTAGATGATGCCTGAGCTATGGTGAAATATCAATATAATTTCTGTACGGGTCATCCAAGCCCCAGTTCTCTTACTTCAGTGACTTGCATAGATTATAGTCATTTGCATCTATGCATTTGGTCACTGAAACCCTGGTTGCATTATTTGCTTTTATTTTAATTGGAAGTTTTTGCATGCTGGTGGGTTGCTGTGGTTAATAGATAGCTGAGCTAATGTAACAAGGGATAAGACTCAAGTAAAATCATGGGCTGCAAGGAAAATTAAGACCTTTCACAAAATATCTTTTTTTTTTTTTTTTTAAATCAAAGGAAGAAGGGGTTTAAGTTTGCAGTATCCCTGTTGTACTTCTGCACTTGCAGCAATCCACTATTGAGGAGTAAATACTGTACAATTATTAGAAACTTTGCGATGATTTTAAGCTATTTTAAAGGTAGCATTGTTTAAATTAGTCTGACCTGTGACTTTGTCATAATATCAAATATCTGGTATTGTGAGAGTTGATTTTCAAAACTAGACGTTTTTCCTGTAGCTGTGGCTTTGAAGAACTGAGGATAACACAAGGAGGAAGCTAGAGACAATTGAATGGGATTTCTTGTTCTGTCTGTTTCTTCTTCTCTTTGCTTCCAGTAAGTGAGATGGTCTAAGCTTTTTATTTTAGGACTTTATCTAAAGCCCCCTGGGAACTGATGGAGAGTTGCCCCTCTGACTTCCGTGAGCTCTGGATCAGGCTCTGAGGTGGCTCAGCCAGCAGGGCTGGATGCGCCAGCTCTGACGTAGCATGAGAGAGGAGTGGAGGTGCTTGTAGGTCTGAGGGCATCAGGACCTCACTGTAGGCAGCCCCTCCACATGGGCAGCTTTATGGAGATACCTCTGGGCACTGACTGGGACAGGGACACAGAGACAGCTCTCTGACATGCAACTTGTCTCTCCCTGCTAAGCAGGCTGTGCCTATGCCTTACCATTACAAGACAGTAACCCCAATGACAGCAGTAGTTTTTGATTTTACAAAAGGAAAGGCAAGAAATTTCTAATTCACAAGCAAATAAGATGGAGAGATGTGTCTTTGCGATATTAGTAATGAAATTTCTCCTTCCAATGCAAAAACACTCCATATTATCACTCTAACATGATGGCAAGCTTACCTTTGTTGTTTAACTAATGCTCGTTATCTAAAAAATAAAAAGAAAATCAATCTTCTACCACAACAATCAATGATAGTGACATATTTATTCTTAGCTATGTCTGTCTTATATTCCTACTGAAATTTAAATTAAAAGGAAAACTACTGAACAAAAGCATAGAACAGTAGAATAAATTAGTGTGAAATATATATTTTTATAAATGATTTTGCGCTTCTTCATGTGATGTCTTGTTCAGAATCAGATCAAAACTGAAACAGTGATTCCAAGACCTAGACAGAGTTGAGAAATTATTAACATTAAAAATCACTCATAGTCTGTTGCTGAGCCCTCCTGCCTCCTCAGCTAGTTCATCTTTGATGCCTTGTGCAGAGCAGAAGATGGCGAAGCACATTTCTTATCACATTCAACTGCTCAAACACACATCAGTCCTTAATGTCAGACTTCTCATAGCCCTGGATGAGTTCAAAGCATAAACTTTCAACCAAGGAACTGCTCAAGCATTCGTCTCGGGGAGACGGAGTCCTTTACGGTATCCTGCAGCTCTCTTCGGCAATCATTCAAGTTGCAATCTGACAGTATCTAAAGCTCTGTTAGAACAATTACAGTGAATCCTGCACTCCTGCCATTGGAAGGCAAATCCTACCTTCAGTTTTCCATTTTCAAAACTCCCCAGCTTTTCACACTGCCTTATTCTCCTAGTTAAAAATGGCAAAGATGGGAAACAGAGAAGAGGTTGTTCATTCTTTTTTTTTTCCTCTTGTCCAGAGAAGAGGTTGTTCATCCCTTCTCCCCCCTCCCCCCTTGCCTCTTGCTTAATTTCCAAAAGAGATTTGCACGCACAGTGTATAGTCTTGGTACATTCTTTTGTTCTCTCTGGATCTAGCAACACAAATCTGATGTTTTTCTTTCCCTTTTTCTTCCTTTCCAAATCAATCTTCTGTGCACAACACCCCTTTCTGAGGCCTCGTTTGCGTGTGCTGTCCATTTTTTCACCTTCACTAATGTACATGTTTCTTCTCTCTGGCCTCATGGCTTTTAAACTCTCATCCACATCAGATTTCTTAATACACCAATACTGAAATAATCCCTTGACTCACAAGTAATGCCATGCCTGAGTCCCTTGAAAATCCCAATGCTTTATATTTCCCATTCAAATATTCTCCTCAGGTTATTTGCTCCTCGCTACAGGACATTATGCAATCTTTTGCATATCTGCATCTTTTCTACTTCTAACTATCTCCTTTTATTGCATTTTTTAATCAAGTGCTGGCTTTTAAAGGGATATTGGCCATCCTGGCGAGGGCTCCACATGAACGAATTACGTGATCTGTGAACTCTCGAGCCTCAAAGAACAGGCCATCTCATCACCTGGTCTGCACTCCTCCACGGGGTGGATTACTCACAAGCCTCGACCCTGGCCAAAAGCTGCTCACTTTTTGGATGAGCCCCTGAACCCTCTCTCTGTCTTAGGGATCCACAGAGGAGCAACCATGACCAAGGACCTGACTTCCACAGCGCTTAAAGGAATTAGGCTTAGAATGTAATGATTAATCTTTAAGTCCACATTAATTTTCTGAGAACAATTTTTGGTTCCTGAAAAATAGATGCTTTTTAGGCATCTCAGGCTGGGAAATTTTGACATAAAGCCCTTTAGTAAATAGCCTGTCTGGTAACTATCCTGATGCTGTTTTTAATTTACCATGAGAATCAGTTTCTAGCAGTATCTAGCATGACCCTTTTCTTGAAGGGTTATGCCCTTCAAGAGAGCATCATTTCTTTGAGGAATGCTTCCTATCTCTTTTTTTTCTTTTTTTTTTCTTTTTTTTTTTTTTGTTATTCCTACTCTAATGATTTCTACTGCATGTACTCACTTCATCCCGCACTTTCCTCACTCTGCACCCCATATTCTGAGGAAGGATCAGAGGATGTTTTAATTAGAGCTCATCACTGCCTCTCACCAGGCCGCTAGGATGAGAGAATATATTTCATCTGGCCCAATTGTTTGGTTCCCTGTCTTCCTTCAGATTGCTTCCTCTCAAATTGCCTTGAAGTTAAATTGCTGCAAAGGCACTGGAAATTAGCATCCATATTCAGAGCATAAGAAAAATATGCGAGTACCCCAATATCTTTTTTTAATTAAAGAGAAATGAATTTGACTCTCCTTTAGCATCAGAGCTCCCTACTCCGGCCTTTGTAAACTGGGATTTGCAGAGAGAGCTTCCCATGGGGCATTAAAAGGCATCTGGTTCTGGTAGGTGATGTGGTTTAAGACCTTCTGTGGCTCTGGCAAGAGAGAGCTATCACCTGCAACTTTTAGCACTGTATGTGGGCCTAAAGGCAGTGCCTATTTCAAGCCTCCATGGTGGAGGTCACTGTGTGAGGTTCCTGTCAGAAAGCAAATGGTACTGCTTCTGGCTAAGTGCAGACAGCACTTCTGGTGGTACCTGAGGTCAGAGAGGGATGCAGGAATCCTGCCCCTGGGCTCAACTGGGTTTCCTGGTTATGTAGACCAGAGGAACACTTTTGTTACAGTATGTTCCCCTTTGCTTCCTCACAAAGTAACATGGTCTCCTTCTCATCTAGATTAACTTAAGCATTAGGCAAAGTTTCGAAGGAGTCAGAGCATCACGTTGCCCGTATCAATTAACATTAAATTAAAAGAGACTGAAATGCATACTAAGATATCTCTAGCCCATATCACCTTATTCTGCATTGCAAACATGTTCAGTGAAAGCAGTGGTTTACCATGCCATTCATTAAAACTGAATCTTTCCTTGCATGAATGGTTCTTGTGTTGGTGTACAGGAGCCACATTTTGGAACATGGGCTTGAATTTTGTTTCTTGTTTTTACTATAAAAGATCGCTAACCCTTCTTTCTGAGGAAGCGCTATTAAGAAAGTAGTAAAAAAAGCATCTTTATTGTGCACTTTTCTTGGGTCTCAGGCTGTATGGCAAGGATGTAAATGAGAAAGTGATCTGCAATGAAACTCATTCGTACAGATTCCTTTTAATGGAGCAATGCTGATCATGAAGATCTGGCTTATCTGTATGCTTTGAGTTAGAGAAATTACTGTGATTAGCCTGTCTCTTTCTGTTGATGTCTTACAGATTAAATAAACACAAAGTCTGGCAATCTATGGTACTATTCCTGTTCTTTCTCATTTTGTGTTACAAAACCTGAAAGACATGGAGCCAGCTTGCAGGCCACAGGTACATTTATCACACAAGGATCCCTAGTAGGAGCGTTGTTAGGATGGGCAGAGCTCTTGCCTCACCTCTGCTCTTCCCAAATAATCCTCTCAGTTGAGTCAGTCACTTGGCCAGGCTGGCATGCCAGGTAGGCTCCTAGGGGAACAGGCAGGAGAAAAAAGAGGGGGAGAAATCACTTCCCACCAATCTACCCTGTCTAATATGTGCTTGGCATTATGATAAGGCATTATTCCCATGTGACTGATCCCTTTCTGAATCCACCATCCAAGCAGGATATGCTGCAGGGCTGTGTGTATCTCTGGCAGTGTCAGCAGTTCCCTAGGATGCTTCTGACAGCCAAGGTGAGAGCTTGAAACCACATCACAGAGAAAGATCAAGTGGACCTTGACTATGAAATATATTATGTTTGGTCTTTCCCACTCTGAAACTCCTAGGACAGAAGAAGCCAAAGCACACACTAAAAGAAATCCAAGGTCCTCCCACTGTATGGTCTCTTTTCTGACTTAGTGTTTTCCAACACCGTGGCATATGCTTGAAGATATTCTTGCCTGGTGCTGCCTGCATGTTTGCAGTAACAGGGGCCTGGAGGGGCATTTGTGCTTGAAAATGAGGTGAGCCGCCGGACAAGCTGGTAGCGTTATACTCCTTAGAGGGTTTGCTGTCAAGAACAGTGACAAAGACGGTGGCTTGGGATGTCAGGCACATTACTCAGACAGTATTTACAGCTATTTCTGGGTCAAGGGCTGAGACAAGAATTCGATATGAAATTACCCTTCCCTCTTAACACAGTACTATAAAATAAAGAAAAATGAAAAGCAATTTCAGGAATTGTGGGGTGAAAATTGGAGAGAAGTAAATTGTTCAAGTTGCTGCCAAAAGAGACAGTTATGGACACTCTCTGTGGCAGTCAAATTCTCTTTACAATTATCATCACAGTGCTGTAGTGCCTCGGAGCCCTTTCCATGGAGCAAGACCTCACTGGTCTCAACAATTTTTTTTTTTTCCTGTGAGTGTTCACTATTTGTTTAGAGAAAGACATGATCCCATCCCCATGTGTTTTTTTGATTCTCTATTGCAATGAAAGGAGGAGACTCTCCTACAATACTCTACACACAGAGTGCTGCGGCGGCTTTGCTGGGTGCTGCCCACATGAGTGTGCGTTGGACTGAGCAACAGCGCTGCAGGAGAAAAGGGAAAAGACAGCCCCGAGGTCTCTGGAGTGGCCAAAGGCTGTGGTTTCTCTGGACAGTGTGTCTGTAATATCAGCTTAAGGTATTGCTGCTCTTGTAACTAACGGGCTGATACAACTGTCTGCAGGAGTAGGCTACAACCTGGCTTCTGGAACTGACCTACCTTTAAAAAGAAAAAAAATATGCTTTAATCTCACTTTAAGAACAAAACCAACCCACTGCACTGCTTTGAAATTCTGCCTAAGATTGTCCAAGTTATTATTGCATTGGTCTGATGCATGAGGACTGATAAAGTCCCAGGGTTTTAATTCCTGCCCCAGCCAGGTGATCTGAGTCAGTATTTATGTCTCATTTTGGAAGCAGCTGGTTTGAAACTGCCTGACACGTGCACCTCTGGATCTCTCCAAGCAGAGCAGGCACCAGAAAGGACTTACCCATTTCTCTCAAGTAGTTTCTAAAAGGGTGTGTTACCAGACTCAGTACAGGATGGGTGTTATCACTGCGGTGAGCTTCCCGTCTGATAAATGTCTTTGTTTTCAACTTCTTGAAGGGAAAAAAAAAACCCGTGTAAAAGTCCCACAAGCAAAGAAGTGAATGAGTTATCATTTCACATGTGTAACAGCTTCCTCACAAAACATTTATTAGTAGTAGTTGTCACCACAGAATTTCCCAGATGAACGATCCTCAGAGTTACAGTGATGGAGCTGGGGTGGGGAGAGGGAAAACGATGTTTCTAAACCCTGTCCCCCTGGTCTGCTGAACTGCGGCTGAAGAGATCACTTGTTTTCAAAGTAGCTGAGCAAATAAATAAAATAGCTATCACTCAGGGGCAGGCAACACACGATTTGCTATTGAATATGGAACAACGGGTGAATCATTCTTCAATCCACCACGGTCTCCTTGTTCATTTTCATTGCAAGCTGAGCTCTCATTTTCAAGGCAGGCTGTCAGGATCCTCAATGTCACAGGGGCTCTTTTGTTGCTGCCAGGAGCACGCTTTTTGACGGACAGCAGAAAGTTCTTTGGCTTTTCAATCCAAGTCCTCACTGCACAATTCAGGTATGAGCAACTAATAACCCAGGCATTGCTACTGCATTGATTTTTGGGCAAGGTGTTCTATCATTTTATGGCACTGAGTGTAGACACAGTTGCTTTAATTTTCTCTTGAGGAAACATAATGAAATTTCTATGAAAGAAATATGCTTTTCCCTATAAATGTGTCATTCTTTGGGGTTTTTTTCCTCTGCAATTTCTCCAGACACCGACATTTTTATTTCTCAGACGAGCCACTGAAATTCCCATCCCAGCCTAAGTAATCCCTCAGAACCGAAAGCAAATAACTGCTCAGCAGTACCAACGGCAACTGAAACCCAGGTGGTTTTAAAAATGAACAGAATGCGAATTAACTGAAACTAAGTACATTTTGACTTGGGTGTACCCCCTCTCTGTCCTCTCCCCAGCACCCTACTGGATGTTGTGCTTCTTTAGTAGGAAGACTTCAGAATGTGTTTTTAAAATTGAGATAAGAAACTCACTCTGGTGGCACTGTGGAAAAGTTTCATATCCTCAAAGTAAAGAACCCCTTTTCCCTAGTGAAACATTGCCTTTCGCTTAAAGAAAACTGCACAGGATCACGCTGAGTGGAGAGGATTTTTTCCAACCTTTTTCATATAAAAATAAAATATCAAACAGAGCGCTGAAGGGAAGCAGCGAAGGTTAGCAGCATGGAGGTTTATAACACGGGTCAGTTGGAAAGTCACCAGCTTCTTTCAGAGAAAGTGTAAAATGTGCCATTAAATGGAAAATAATAATTCACTCTGCAAGGTCAGCACCTCCCTGTAGGAGTTCAGCAAAGATCAGTCTCTCCGAAGCATTATTGTTTTATTAGCGTGTTTAATTTTGGCACTGAGAATAAGACGACTGGACAGAGGTGCCCCGCTGACCATTAAAAGCGGTATACCAAGGACTTGTGCTCTCGGCTCACTGGAGATTTCTGAGCATGTGAGGAGCTCTCAGACAGACTAAGATCTTGAAAAAAATAAGACTAAACTTTAGTTTTTGCCTGCTTCCTCTGAGAAAATCCTTTTCTTGGACGAGAAGAGGAAATAAGATCAAATTATGTCATCCTTTCCCAAACTGCTAACCTCAGAATTAAAGTCAGCTGTCAAAAACCCCGATGGCAGAATGATCATATTTATAAAACAGCTTTCTAGCTTTTATTGTTCTTTAGTTTTTGAGATTCTAGAGTGTATTTGCATCATGGTTTCTCTCCTAAAAAGAGGAGTATTAGAAAAGTGTTTTTAAATGAGAACTTACAGTACTGCCTTATTAATGATGTGGTGGGTTACAGATATAAAAAATAACACCAAATACTGCAAAAGCTCGCATGCTGCTTTGACTTCTCTTTTTTCTCTGTAACTTCCTGCTGTAGAAAACACATTCCCCGTTCTCAGTCTGGTACTGGAGGATGAAATTGGCCACAGCTGTCGGTAACCTCACTCTGCCACAGTTGCCAGGCTTTCTGTTCTCAAGCAGCTCTTCCAAGTACTTCCTAAACTGACTCAGTCACAGTTTAATATCAATTAAAATTTATACTTTTAATATAAATCTATTAAGCCAATATGCCTAGCTGTGCATGGAGCAAATTAGGGAGTGACCACCTGAACTGCTCTGCTGACCACCTGGAGCAAGTGGTAAACACTGGGATGGACAGAAACCAGTTTGTCGGTAAGAAGAGCACATCATTACCAGAGAAGAGGCTTTCCTTACTGGGCCAAACATGCGCTTTCATTGCTTCTCCTCTCTCAACCAGTGTACATTGCTGCATATAGCTAAGGTCTGAGCATAGCATTAGTCACTCCTGCTGGAACGCCTTTTTGTATCCATCTGTTTGCTTTGTAAATGGCTCCTCAAAGGGGTTTCACGTGCTGCTTTTCCAAACGGTGCCTATTAGGCTCCATCCGTTATCGTTCTGTACCTAGTGGTGATCTACGACAGGTTTTTCTTGAGATGTTGTTAGCTGCCATAGCATAAACTGAGCAAAGATGCAAATGCAATTTACACATTTAATACTACTATGGAGATGATAATTGAGTTACAGTTATCACTTTGAAAACATACTGTCCAATGCAAACAGCCAACAAATTACTCAAGCACTTCTCAGACCTTTACCTAAATAATGTTATTACTTGGCGATTGTGAACACATTTGGTGTCAGACACATTAATAATGCTCTGATCCGATTCCTAAGAATTCCATCTCAGATAAACGTTTACTTCACCTGAGATACAGCAGCCCTGTCAAAAACACTGTTGGCCAACTGCAACTTCTAAGTGCTCAAACATGCACGTTTTCTGATTTCCCTCTTCCCGCCCAGGCACATCCCGAGCAGCTAGCTCCCTGCCATTACGGAAGCCGCAGGTTAGCACAGCCGCACTGAACCGGCAGCAAATGGGGCAGAAAGCAGCTGTGTCCTGGTTTCAGCTTAGTTCATTTTCTTCCCAGTAGCTGGCACAATGCTGTGTTTTGAACTTAGGATGAGAACAATGCTGATAACACGCTGATGGTTTAGTTGTTGCTCAGTAGTGCTGACACTCGTCAAGGACTTTTCAGCTTCCCATGCTCTGCCAGGGGCACAAGGAGCTGGGAGGGGGCACAGCCAGGACAGCTGACCCAACCTGGCCACAGGGCTATTCCATACCATATGGCGTCACGCTCAGTATAGAAACCGGGGGAGTTGGCTGGGGGGGCAGCGATCGCTGCTTGGGAACGGGCTGGGTGTTGGTCAGTGGGTGGTGAGCAATTGCACTGTGCATCGCTTGTTTTGTATATTCTTTCATCATTATTATCATTATTATTATTTTCTCTTTCTCTGCTGTCCCATTAAGCTGCCTTTATCTCAACCCACGGGTTTTAGTTCTTTTTCGGTTCTCTCCCCCACCCCGCCGGGGCAGGGGGGGTGAGCGAGCGGCTGGGCGGTGCTCGGCTGCCGCTCGGGGTTCCACCACAGCAGGCTGCAGACCGTTCTGCGGGGGGGTCGCGGCCACGCGGAGCACCGGGCGCCGCGCGGCCCTGGAGCGTGCGAGCCTCGGCGAGGCCACGCGTCCCTCGTTCGCTTCTCGTTAATGTCGGCCCGGACGAGTTGGCCGGGGTTGATGCAAGGTCATTTCGGCTCAGCGGGAGGGGTGAGCCTGGAGGTCACCGTCCCCGTCCCGGGAGGCACCGTCCCCGTCCCGGGAGGTCACCATTCCCGTCCTGGGACTTCGTGGGCCTGTGCCGCGACAGGCTATTCGCTGTGACCTTCACCCGCCAGGCCGCGGAAAGCCTTCCGCGAGTTGACCTTAATTCTGAAGCGACGAGAGGAGCTGGGGAAGCTCTTGCCGTGAGGCTGGGAGCGTTAGGGCCGGAGGCTGGCCTCCGGAGGGACCAGGGATCTGCCGCCTCACGCCGGACGCGGGAACCGGGATTTGCTTCACGCCAGGGAGGGCGCTGAGGGGCGCGGCGGGGGCTGGGGGGGCG
>VZTL01037973.1:9560-26500 GCA_013400535.1 Scopus umbretta | reverse complement strand
CTGCCACTGCCTTTCTCCTCTTCGTTGCCTGTTAGTCATTCTTTTGAACATGGGCTGCTGTTACACCACATTAAATTTTGTTGTGAGTCAGTTCCTACAAACGTCATTCATTTCATTGTGATTTCAGTAAGTTCCTGTCAGCTAGACATGACAGGGTCAGAATCTTGCCTGGCAAAAAATGTCTTGCTATCCTAGCCTTTACAATTTACTTTGGTGAAAGATCTGCTTGTAGGAATTTTGCCCTTGGTAAGATATTAGTATATAGAAAAATTCAATAAAATCCAACAAAACAATTATGTTCTTTGCCATGTGGTGCTGCAGGAGCCTTCAAAATTCAGCTTTCCAGAGGTGATATGTTTCTGTTTGTTGGAATCATATATGGATATATTTATAAAATATTTATAACATTTTTGGCACCAAAAGTTTTCCACTGACAATAGTATTTTCTGTTTTAGGAATGTGCTAAATATATAGAAGTAAACTTACTGATAGCAAAGGAAGCTTCTAGAAATAGGACCCTGTGCCATTTTGAATATCTGGTGAAAAATTATTTTTGATGTGTTTTAGCCAACGTGTTGGTTTATAGATTGTTAATTTCAGCATGCTGGATTTTTGCTTGGTCAGGTACAGAGCTCTGAGCTTAAAAGTCATGCGGTTATAATTATTATCTCAGATGATATTTCCATCAGCATGCGACTAGTATGTCTTTCCAATGGAGGTAACCTTGGCTGAATAATGAATCGAAGTAGGGTCAGGCATCAATAACTAATGATGCTGCAGAGAAGATATTTCAGTAGATTTGTAAATGTCATCACCTGAAGAAAGACTATGTAGTGGACTGGGACCATTTTAAAGGATGAGAGAGGTTTCATTTTCCAAAGAAAATACTTTCTCTAGGATTAGCTAGAAGTATTTATTTAAAATTTTATGTAAGTTCCTGAGGCCTTTAGGGAGCCCCAGGACACAGTGTTCTACTTTAGCATACCAATGTATTATATGGACTTTCAAAAGGATGAATTTTAATTTTAAAATATGAATTTAATCAGCTGGATATTGAAGACTTGAAGGCATTCATTATGAGGACATTTTATTATAATCCACCTGTAGTCTAAAAGTGAAGACTCATTCCTTAGTGATTCCCTGCTCTCCTAGCACAGATTTGGTTTATTTTCACAAAAATTCTTAAAATACTGAGCTAAAATTGAATTGAAACCAAGTGGATCAAAGTTAGGTATGGTCTAATAGATAAATCACTGCTTTCTCAGGTGCTGGGCTGCAGTTCAATCCAAGAAATTTGACTAAGATTAAATTAATTTAGTGGTCACATCTCACATGGCTTAAAACAGTGGGATTTTCTGCTTGAGAGAGGTGGGAAATGGAGCTAGAATGAATGATGAATCATTTCTCACCTTTAGGTGGTCTTTTGAGGCTTGAACTAATTTTGAGGAAGAACTGAGAAAAACAAATGGTCCTCCTTATGTTGTCCTTGGCTTCCAAGTTAAACAAAACAAAACAAACTTGTCCTAGTATTCTGCTTTTCCAGTCAATTGTGCGCGGGATCTTGAGACGGGTGCTCCAAATGCTACAGTTCTCTTTATCAGAATAATTTACTTATTTCTTTTAGCTGTTATTAAAGATAAAAATGAACAAAAGATATTTATTCCTTTTATTGTGGTATTTGCCTGATTCATAAAAAAATTAAATATGACTCATGTCCTGTGTCTACCTTCTGAGACCAGATCTAGTTTCACCTGCATAAGTGTGAATTAAACAGAAATGGAACTGGCATATTTTAGGACTTTGTTCTATAAACCTTAAATGAATAAAAAGCCTTGTATGTTTAGTTATTTAGATGAATGGGCCTGTTCTTATGAGTAATGACTGTCTGCCTCTCTACTTAATGTGTTGTTTGCCGATATTATCTCTATTATTAGATTACAGATCACCCATTCCTGCAGTATAAGCATGAAATTTACTAATTAAGATCTCTAAAAGGCAAAATTATAGGTTCTGGGTTTTGTTTCTTAAGGTCTAAGCATTTTTATTTAGCTGTTCACCACCCCCTTTTAATTGCAAGATATTATGGTCATAATCAGACATGGTGAATAGGTACCATTTTAGAATATATTTTGCACAGAAATCCTTTTTGGTCATTCAGTGATTGTATCTATTTGTGATTGATGGTTTTGTTTTGGGGATTAAGCAATGGTTGCTGTGTTTGGGTACACACACACTTCTGTTGAGCTAACCAAGCACAAAATATGAAGTTGATGCTGGCTTTCCTCTGGCTCCATGATACAGGAGAGTACCTAATTTAGCATAAACCCTGCTGATACAAACTTAATTCATCAGCATTTTCTGACAAAACTTGACTGATTAGAGTAAGTTTATGGCAATCAATACTCTTTCAGTCATTTTTGGTCTGTTACTAAAATGATCAAGGCTGGATTTTCTGTACTGTTGAATTTGTTGTAATGTTGGATTTTCCATACTGTACTTCTGTACTGTACTGTGACTTAGATCACAGCACCACTATGAATTTATGCTGATCTACTTTCTCTTCATGCCTCTGACTCATCGTGGTGTATTTGTGACCATATGTTGGATGAAATCCAGAAACTGATCCAGTTAAACTAATTTAGAAAACAAAACAAAATTAATTTTAACTTGCATCAGTTCCCTGACCAAGTTTGTTGTGTTACTGCATTTGTGCCAGGGTACAAAAAGAGTATTGATAGAAGGAACAAACAATCAAAGGTACTCAAGGAGGAAGGAGTACTTGTTTCTGGGTCAGTGCCAGCCATGTGCTGATGTGAAGTGTTCACATAACTGGGATCTTAGAGTTACACTGGACCCCAAGCAGTGCCAATGGAAAAGGGTAAAAAATGGGAGTGAAACTATCTGTATGGAATCATGAACTGATAATAAAAATAAGGAGAAAATATGCTGTTGGATCAAAAAGAAATTTATTTTTTAACTTCCATTTTAGTAAATTTCACTTTTTTCCATGAAAATTCTTGTAATAGTAATGCAGTGAAATGGTTCCAGGAAAAAACATTGCATTCTTGTCTTTTTATGGAATTCTCCTTAAGATAAACATCCTCTTTGTGCATTTCCTACCCCTCTTTTTCCTCCTCCTTCTTGATTTTATACTGCATTTTCAAATCCATTGAAACGTTACTTTTTTTTAAGGTTATCACCAACCTTGGGCCTCTGGAGTGGATTCTTAATACTCCCAGTCATCACAGAGTTCATCATGGTAAGCTAAAATTGTAACTTCTTATTGCTCAGTGTGTTTTTTCTCATGGTCACTGCATAATAATAATGAAGTACTAAAACTGTACTGTAAAATTAGTTTTACAGAAAGTTTTTGATTTGGATCATTGCTTCAAAAATAGTCCTTATTCTATTAGAAATTTCACAGCATTTAAAAAAAAAACTTTTTTATAACAGATTTTAATTTAAAGATTTTTACATTTAGGGTTAATTATTGAGCAGAAATTAAAACTGGATAACACGAAATAATTGGAAGACTTTGAGCAAAACAAATGAACTTTTGTAAATAGAAAATATCTCATCCTTTCCTGAGTACTAAAACATCATCAACTCATCAGTCACGAACAGATGCTTTTGCATTCAAATTCAGGCACCGAATGTGTGAAAAGACATTGTTACTTTTTAGAAGAACTGTTATATGTTTTGGTGGAATTTGGTTTCAGCTGTCTGAATTATTGAAAAATCTCACTTCACACAAGTGCATGATGATTGTCTTTTCACCAGTATTCAGAGGCATTCAAGACCCTACTGCATATGTAAATTGATTAATAACTCCACTGCCTACTGAAAAATGTCATGAATATTTCTGAGGAATAGAAGTGGATATCATAGGTGCCCTTGGCTCATTCAGTGTGCAGAGATAACAAGTGAAAAAGTAATAGGGGAATGGAAGAACAAAATAATTTGAAACAGACTCAAATGCAGTTATATGTACAGAGGACGTTATTAATATTTATTATATCCTCCCTGTGTAGTGTTTATGGCACTGTGTAGACTTTTTAAAAAGACTGTGGTGCTGTAAGTGTCTAATCCTTAAAATTTGCACAAGTGCTGGTAATCCTGGAGGGAGACACTCTCCTCTTATTTGCTCTGCTGTAAATCCAAACTAATCCTCTGATCCTGATCAGAGTTAAGCAGAATAAATCCAGAGCTGATCAGGTGGTGTACAGTCGCTCCAGACAATCTCCACAAACCTGGGGATATGTAATCAATGTTTCTTTGCTCATACTTTTGATAGGACAGCTTATATACAAACACATTCCTAGAAAACAGATAGAAAGATCAGTTTTCCTCACACTGAAGATAATAATGATGAAGGCAGGATCAATCATATGGCATAGAGATAGAGACAGCTGAAAGCCATTAATGAGCTGATTGTGCATAAATGTATTTATCATATATTTTCTTAGGTATAAACTGGTGAAATGATTTTTTTTTGCTTTTAAATTTATCTTTATAAATATATTTTGAACTGAGTTTACTCTCCAAGTGAATCCTTTTATTTCACAGAAATTTTGGGTATGACACATTTGATTTGTATGTTTGAATCTGAGTAGAAAGAGAGAAATAAGCCTAGCAAGAAAAAAGAAATTTTATAGACATATAAGAAGTGGTGTGTTAGCTACCTTTTAAAAACATTTTCAGATTATAAATTGGTGCTAATGATGAAGATTTCCCTTCATAATTCAGTTGCATATATTCTTATATATGGAATTACTGGTCTCATAAATTCTATTTATTATAGGCAGAAATCCTTATTGCATTGACAAAAATTATGGCGGCACACTCATTATCTGGGACAGGATATTTGGTAAGTAAAAAAAAGGTGTTCTCTCTCATGTTTAGTTAGTGTGGCAAAAATATGTGTACTTTTGAATTTAATTGTTGCTTGTTCTTTTTTCTTCTTCTTCCATCAGGAACATTTGAGGCAGAAGATGCAAAAGTTATATATGGCTTAACACATCCAGTAAATTCATTTGATCCCATCATGCTCCAGGTGCTAGAATTTGTATCACTGACTCTGGTATTTTCAACAGGCACTCATGTTCAAAAGAAACTCCTTGCAGGAAAAGTTGAGGCCGTCCTTGCATTACTTCACAGTCAATTAAATTTTCTACAATTTCTTCAGTATTTCATTACAAAACAATTATTTCTACTCACTGCATTGAGCATATGCAGAGCTTGTAGTCACCATGAAAATATGATATGGTAAAATTAACAGCTAATTACAATGGAGATATAACAGGCCTTGGACTGAATGATGTCCATTTTGCTGTATGCAGAGCAATATACAGCAAAGCACAGACAAAAATATATATTTTGTCTGTTGTTTGTCTTCTCTAAACATTGCTATTTCATAAATAAACCCACAGTGTAATATCTTTACTTTTTTAATCTCTTCTGCTGTTCAAGGTACTCCAGAATGATTTATGTTGACAGCATCATGGTCTCAACAAAACCTCCAGAAAAGGTTGAATATAAGGCTGTTTTGGTTGGGGATTTTTTTGTTGTTGTTCTGTTTTTGTTTGTGGTTTTTTTGGGGTTTTTTTTTTTGTTTGTTTTTGTTTTTAAAGTAAAAGAAAAAAGAAGAAAAAGTACTTAGTGTGGTGCTTCTTAGATTTATTGGTCCAGGCTTCACTTCAGCTGGATGAAAATTCCCTGTAAAAACCTGAGGGACTGAGTGTTGAAGTCCTGTTTGTTTTTCATGACTGTTCACCCAAGGAGGCATCTCAAAGAATGAGAAATTCTACCTGCAGGAGTATCTGGGCTGGAAGCTGGAAGGATGGCCACAGCCTGTGCAATTATATCCATTCCAGGCAGAAAATAAGTAATTTAGTTATTGAGAGTATGTCATGTCAAGGTCTCAGTAACCAAATTTAGTTTAAAATATATATTTTTTAACCATAAATATAGCTATGCAATATATTGTTAAATACTATGGATTGATTGCAGGAGAGAGAAATTTTCCTTTGGGCAGAAGTCATTGTAATCCTTACTATAAACCAAAGGCTTGATATGCTTTCTCTCTTTTTCAGTTAGGTTTTCTGAACTTCTCACTGTCTTCATTTATTCCTAATTTATTCTCTTTAGACTTCGAAAAATCATTAACTTGAGAGCTAAAAATGAACAAAATATACTGTTTTATTAAATTGTATTTTACTAACAATGAAAAATTACTTGCTCTTTTTTTTTTCAGTTACGTCCCTTGGCTCATATTTGGAACATATTTTGGGCCACACCTGGATTCTGCAACAAGCTTTCTGTCATATTCAAAGGGCCAGGCTGGGGACCAGGCAAACCTAGACTTGGCCTTCCTGAGGAAATCCCAGTGGTAAATAGAACATGCACAAGCTTTCAGTTTTATGTAATTTACTTGGACCTCTTAATGCTACTGGATCAATGTTAAAAACTCTACGCATGCTATTTTAAATTAGCAAATTAGCAGTCATAAAACATAGAGGAAGATGAAATGGAAACAGAAACTGAAGGAAATGAATGTATTGGCTGTGTTTTTTCTTTTTATTTGAAGGGGAAAAAATAGGTTTTATTTATCTTTTCATAATTCATTTCCTAAAGAGATTTTCAAAATTGTTCTGTAGAGTACGGGAATTTCTCTTTTCCTTTTAGCTGTGAACATACCCACACACACATAGAGTTAAACTCTGTCTCACATTATGTAGTACATAAGTTTGATAGTAGATTAACTTTGTGTATTTATCTATGTCCCTTAATCTTTTTTGTGTTTGTAAGTATAAAGAATACTAAGGAATAACAGGCTGCAGCACATCACACTGTTGAAGGCTATTATCTCTTTTGCTTCACACAGATCACTGGAAAAGAAGTTCCCTTCAATCCAAGTGTACCAGCTTATCTTAATTGCTATGCAGTTGTACATTTTGCTGTAATAATGGACTTGTATACTGAACTTCTTGGTACCGTGACTGTAAGTAATTCTTATCTATTATGAAATAACATTTCATGCTACCAGTAAGATGGCACACAATATATTTAAATAATAAGGCATTGAGTGGAGGCTCTACAGCCTGACACATATCTTATTTAAACTATATTATAATAATAACTAGATTCTGTAAAAAGAATCAACGTAAATGTTGAAATAGATAATTATATAATATTAAAGATATAATAGTTGATATTGTTTCTTAAACAATATTTAATAACCATATTAACTATTTGCAAAGATGCTTAAAGTAAGCAATTAAATTAAAAAATAAGAAATGTTCCATAGAAGACGTATGTGTCTGCTTCATTTCTTAGGGCCTCATGAGAGGAAAAATGTATCTCAGACTTGAAACTATGTAGGTTTTAAGATGTCAAGGTTGGTCATATTGTTAGATGCCAATAATGCCCAAGCTTTAGAAAGAAGATTGGAAAGGTCTTGCAGCACTTGCAGGTTGGAAGCTTAGTGGCAGCATGAGTTCAGAGTTGGAGGAGCACAGACTCAGGCAAAATCCTTCTTCCAGTCTCAAACATACAACAGCATTCATAGATATACAGCAAGGAGAGGTACGTATTTACCACCTGGCATTTGGGCTGACGGGATCGCCCTTGTAACACGATGTGGTTCCTTCATGGATACCTGGCAGTCTCTGAAGGTGAACTATGAGGCCATCTCCACCTCCAAGAAGTGAAACACTAGCTGCTTCCATGGCTTCACACCCTTCCAACCTCCTTTTCATTCTTCCTTTCTTGCCAACTCTACTTTACTGAAGCTAAAATGTTCTAGTTATGAAGCATAATTTTAATGCATCTAATCCTCCCACAAATCAGTCAAAGACCTACCAAAACACCATAAAAGTTTCTCAGTTTGATAAAACACCCTTTGGCCTTCTCAAACCCTTTGTAAGACCTCCTTGGTTAAAGGGCTGTCGTGTTGTTCTGTTTGTGTCACCCATGTTGCCACAGGCCTGCTGTCAGGATGCCAAGGGCCCCCTGGATTCTTCAGCCTCTGCTTGCCTGTGGACCTGCCTTGTCCCAGCATGCTCACCCAGCGATGTCTGACCCTTGGTCAACAGTTGTTACTGTCCCCTGTCCACCTCAATGGACGCTGCAGGAAAGAACCCTTTGCCCTGGGGCCATGGCCCTGTCCACTGGCTGCCACTGGACCCCCACCCCTTCCCCATGGAGCAGCCCCCCTTGCTGCACCCCAGTGCCTTTGCCCATGACCAACATGGCTGAATGCAGCCAAGAGGTAGATTTCTAGAAATAAGTCTCTTTTGCATATCTGACCATGGTCATTCATGAAGGATTCCAGAGGATTGCAAAGCCATTTCAAAGCTGTCAGAAATCTTGTCCAAAAGTTGGTTTTTTGGTCTTCCGACTCAGGGATAGGAGAGGGACTCTGCAATAATTTCTTGCAATACATGGCAGCAGGCTTATAGCAGCTCTGGCAGCTCTGCATATACTAGCTGCTACAGCCCTTTTTTTTCATGTTTTTGGTTAGATGTATTCTAAGTAGCACATCAGACCAATAGAATGATGCAATTTTTCAGAAAATTTTAAAGAGTAAGTATTTTATGTAGCACTCCTGATATAATATAAAATCTACCTCAAGCATACTCTTCTGATTAATATTGTTATTCTACACATCGTGTTCACCTCTAAAAAGGGTCACACTGCAACTGCAGGGAATTCAGAGATTGCTAAGCCATTGGAGGCTTAGTCTATTCTAAGTGATTTCTGAGGACAGGAAATTAAACCAAAGGTAAGGCTAAATACCTCCAATGTATAGAAGATATACAGTATACATGATTGCCAATGTTCTTATGTTGAGAAAAACCTCTGCAAGATTTTCCAGATATGCTTCTAGATTCCTACATACCAGAAGCAAGTCATATCTGCATAGGGATAAAACTGTCAGGTTTGTCTTTGGTTGTTTTTTTTGTTTTGGTTTGGTTTTTTTACTTTGTTGCTGTTGCTTTTAGCAGCAAGAAGTAAGGATTCTGCTCATTATTTTTTTCCTATTTTATTCCTTTCTCTTTTTGCCCTTTTCTGGTCCTGAAAGGAAATATGGATTGTCTAAATTATTTTCTCTGTTGATAACTGCAGCTGTTTAAGAATAAGTAATAACGGAAGTTGAAAAATGCACCCAAGCCCCAGATGATCATTAAATTCTTGCAGTCATGGAGGCAACATCCTGAAGATCCACCATTTATGAACTTATTGTAGAAAAACAACTCGAAAAACTCTCTGCACAAAACTGCAGGGTAATAAGCTAGTTAGGATAAGAAGGAAAGCACAGGGGACTAGAAGCACCTCATCTCAGGACATAAACCTTCAGCGTGGGTGTAGAAAGTGCTGGTCCCAAGGCAGAGCTCCAGCATTGCTCTGCAGTACAGTGGGGAAGCTGTCATGACAAGGAAGCTTGTGTATGAATAACTTTACTTGGCAAAAACCTTTCTTCAATATCGGTTTTCCACTACACTGAGTTATGAAATGTCTATGGATACAACTGGAACTTTCTGTCTGGCTATGAATTATGTCATAACTGTGGCATAGCTCCATAAATGGAGAAAGCTAACTGTTTTCCTCATTTTTAGGTATAAGTTCCATTTCATAATAGCCATAAGACAGAGCACACAGCTATTACATTTCTCAAGTGATTACAGTTGCTCAGCGTTTGGTCTCACGCCCTGTAGAAGTGTTAAATTTCTCTATCCGTAAAGAGCAACCATATACCTTCAGTCTGAATGACCTACATTTAACTTCTGAAAAGAGCAAAACAAGAAAGACCAAATATATATTTTCCACAGGAGAAAGCATACAGTGTTTATTTTCAATATTGCGATCTGCACTACATCCAGAGAATAAAAATTACTTCTGAGCTCTGCACATCTAGATCTGATCCAAAGCTCATTGAACAAATGGGATTTGGATCAGTCCCAGAGAGAGTGCTAGGAGTGTAAAACTGCAGTACATTCAAAGCAAAAGTCTCATAGCTCCAGAACTGCATGTATCACATAAATCAAAGTGAAGTGTACCTTAAGCATATTTTGCAGTTTCTTTTTTATTGTTGATAGGTACTGTAACACTTACAATGCTTATAATGCTATGAATATGTGAGCAGTTCCAATTAGATGAAAAGTAGTAAGGGATAAGATAGATCTCTTGAAAGCTGAGAACAAAATTAATATATCCATTCACTAGGACATCACCAAGTACTGTATATGGAATATTGCTAAAAATTTACAATTTTTTTCTAGGAATTCTAAGTTAAAATAAATTCATACAAAGACACCTAATAATACAAATTTCATAGCATTGTATTAGCGTTCTTCATTTGAACGTCAAAAGTGTCTGATATATGACAGCAGGTCATCTCTTAACTTATGAAACATACTGACATCATTCCTAGCAGTTCTTTTGAAACGCTGAACACATCAGGAAGAGAAAATACATCCATGTTATTCTTCAAAAGGAATAAAACAATCTGCATTCTTTGAAATATGAAAGTCAATTTGGAATATTTCAATGTTCATCTAAATACCTATTTGGAATAACATATTTCCTTCATTTAAACGAATTATTTTTTCATCACTAAAAAAAAAAACCCCAAAAAACCCCAAAAAACCTGTGACTTTCTGTTGATTACAAAGCCATGTAAACTTCTTCCCAAATTCTATAACCCCCCCTTTTTTTTAAGGCTCCAAGATATTTTTAAAGCTTTCAATGAAATAAAAATCCAACAGAAATATTTTTTTCTGTTTGATTGCAGCCAATAACCACATTGTAAAGTTGTGGCTGACTTGTAATTGGGGAACCTGCTGTGGTCCCACAGGCTTCTCTGTTTATACAAATGCTCCAGTATATAAATACCCATTTATTTTATATATACATTGATGCATACTATGTTTAAGTGGAACGAGGATGCTAGCACTAATGAAGATGTAAAAGGTACATTCTTTTCACACTGCAACTTGCAGTGTGTAGATTTAATATATGATGTTTAATTTAGTGATATAACCCACTGACTCTTTTGTTGATTTTGGTAGAGTAATGCCTAGAAAATGGATGCCTCAGCTGCCAGCATCCACTTCATAGGGTGATACATGTTTGAAAGTAAATAAAAGAATCAAGGCAGAATGTAACTATACCACTGGAGTGGTAAAGAGAAAGTTATGGAAGCAAACTAATAGTGCTAAAACTTGTGCTACATGGCTGGTTTGCTGAAAGCTGTTATTCCCAAGTGGCATCATGGTGTACTTCACCACAAATTTCTTGGTAGTCCTTGACTAGAAGCACACATTTTTTTGCTGTATGTGAATGTGGTGCGTGTATCTACAGTGAAGGGTAACTTACACCTCCTACCATCATGGTTCCCAGTAAAGCTTTATGCCTCGCCCTTCATCACACCAGAAGGCTGAAGAGTTGGGAAGTGGAAGGCCTCAACACTGTACTCAGGCATTACAGTGCCATACATTTGTATGAATCTGATGATAATGCCAGTTTGCAATTAACCGGGATCTGCAGGTTGTGCTTTAGAGTCTTCCAGTCCTTCACATTCTGGGCCACAAGTGGTGTTGGACCACACGAAGTTTTACAAACAGTTAGTGTTCAAAATGCTATGGTTCAAGAAGGAGAGCGTCTGAAGAGAAACAGAAATTGGCCTGAAAAACAGAATCTGTAAAATATGATCATACCTGGCTCAGGTAGTCATTATGCCAAAGAACCTCATATAGCATTTTAATCTTTTAAAGATAAAGGTTTGTGTATATTTGAGTTTGATTTTCCTAAATTATAAGGTTGTTTCAGTTCTTCTGATTTACTAACATACATTAAAGTGTATTTCTATTCCCTTTTTTTTTTTTTTTTCTGGAAATCCATGTTTAAAACTGAACTGAAATTTATTAATTTCCTTTGAAATTCTTAATCTATGCTTTTTTCTTCTGTGGTTTGATAAATGTTGAGAGTCAAATGATAACTCCAGGCTCCAATTTTGCACATCTTAGAGAAAATGTTTAAGAGAAGTTTGTAGGGTCACACTCCAAATTCTTGTATTCGATTCTTTCTTTCTTTCTTTGTGGAGAGAATTTTGCACATCTTAGAGAAAATGTTTAAGAGAAGTTTGCAGGGTCACACTCCAAATTCTTGTATTTGATTCTTTCTTTCTTTGTGGAGAGAAAGCTGCAGTCTGAATTACAATATTACAGTGTAATACTCTAATATCAAGCTTATTATTATCTCAAGGTCCATCAACAAAAATATAATAGAACAAAATTAATAATTTTTTTTTTTTTCCTGGAAATAAGTTAACTTTAAAAGAGTAACTCTTAATATTTTTACCTATTATTCTAGAAATGGCAATCAAAATATAACTTTAAGCAAAGAGAAAAAAAATGATAGAAGTTATGAGAGAAAACACCACTAAAATATGACCCAAATGTGTCTGCTTTAGAGAAGTGTTTCCACCATCCACTCAAATCCAACTCTTAGTGTAAGGACAAAATTTAGCTGCTAGACTTGCAGTCTAGCTATTGGTAAGAAATAGAATCATTCAGAAAGTGCTCCCTCTCCACTGATTACAGAGAAAGCTTAGATTACTAACAGGTTTTTAGGCACTTCAGTAAAGGTACGTAAAGGAAGATAGAATGAATCAGTGTTTCAGTGTTTTCTGTAACTGGAATCACAAGGAAACCCAAGTGCCTAGGACTTGGTGACTGGTTGTCTAATGCTAGCCAGCTTGGAAACTGGGAGAGGAGAAAAGGGTGATGTCATGCAGCTCTTTTAAAGTGCAAATTGGAGACACCCATATTCATTCATAGCAGGTACTGCTGGATCCTTCCTGAAGATAAATATTAACAGTTGTTGTCTCAAAACCATTTCAGGTTCATTTGTTTTCCATAATGTGTGATTTCAGCCATATATTGTAATGTAGCAAATACATGACTTGCTTGAAATTTGGATTTGATGTTCAGTTCTCTTTCCTGCCTTATGTTCTTTTTCTCAGAATAGTGCCCTACCACTGTGGGAACATTTTTAAGGCAGTGCGTAGACGCTAGTGCATTGCACTAGAAACACAAAGCAAAATCAGACTCACCTGGCCAGAAGGACTAGGTTTAAAAAAAAGGTGTAATTCTCCACCTTAAAAGTGAGGACAGTCTCTACGGTGGAAAGTCTTGAATTCCAGTCCTAGTTCCCTGGCAAACTCCTTGATTTGACAAGTAACAACCATTGAAAAACATATCAAAGCATTTCTAAGAAATTTATGGGTGAGTTGCCTTATGCCTGTGCCAAATCATGTTTTTCTTTGCTCACTTCTTGAATTTTTGTATGACCCAATTTCTACAGGAAGCTGAAGTAGGAGTTCAACTTACTGTGACTAGATGAGCAGTTTAAGAACTACTCATTTTATTGAACATAGAGTTTGTGCCTGATTTTTATATAAGAAAGCTCTGTCCAAAAATTTTGTCACTTCAAAATAAATTGCTTGATGTAAACAATGGAAAGTCTTTTAAACTTAGGATAACTGTGGGATTTTCCGATTCTAGAAACTGAAGTTTTCAAAAAGTTTGCCCTCAATTTAAGCTTTTATAGACAAATTTTAAAATTTGTATCTGGAATTTGCAAATGTATTCCAAGTGATACACACCTTGATAAAGGATTATAAACCCATTAGAGCATTTTTTGCTATCTTGACTTAAGTGAGAGTCTCAACACTTAGCTCTTATACTGAGTCACCCCATGGTTCAATATCCTGACTCCTGTCATGGCTGATAGTAGATGGCCAGGGTGACAGTGTAAGAAAGGTGTAAAGAATATCCTTTCTCAAAGATAAGTATAAATAAGTAGATGATGGTGGTAATCATCAATCTGAGGTTTTGTAAGTTTATCATAAGGAGGGATGGAACAGATTGGAAACATAGCAATGCAGTAATGAGTTTGATCTAACCTGGTATAAATCTGTGCAACAGAATGACTTGACAGGTGTCATTTGTGAGAAGTGTGTTCTGGCCTGTAAACTGGTGAGCTCGCTCATTGCTGGGATTGTGCTTTCTTTCTTCAGTAACTGATTGTTAAGTAGGTGCTTGTGATTCTTCAGTAAAACAACAGAAGCCTACCCAGCCTGAGTGTGTGGTTTGATGTGTTTTGCAAACATGGGCACTGTAAGTTCACACAGCTGTAAAACTTGAGAATATCCTCCTGTGGCCTCCCATGCTCACAGATACTTAACTTAGATCTCTTTGAGGGGTAGGGGCCACCGCTGAAGGAAGGTGGGCGTGCCACCGAGTGGATTTATTGAAATCAGGGCAAACATTCATAGATTTTTATTTTTCCAATGCCTGCAGTCTTGCAGTGCAAGATGCTGTTCATAAACCTTATTGCTATTGAAGCCAGAAATGATTCCTATAAGTCAGCAAGATCTGCTATTTTTGTTTTGGGATTTTTGCTGGTTTTAAATGAAAAAACAAAGGCTTTTCAAAACTAATATTGAAAGGAAGTCAGGGAGGGAACTAGAAAACTGGTTAAATATTTGATTTTCAAAGACAGCTGTGCAGAATACAAAAAATATTTAATAAATGAAAAGAAAAAACTCAACTTCACAATGAAAATAATTTCTGTTTTCCTAAGTTTTGTTTATATCATTTCAATGTAAATTTTAAAGAAATAAATCCTCATGCTGCTATTCATCCAAGTACTAACACACGTGTTAATGTTTAAAAGTGTTTTAAGTCTGATTGAAGTTAATGGTATGAGTTGAAGAGTTTTGCTGAATTGGGAACCAAGTGTCGAGCTGTCACAAAAGGACAACATTAATTTTGTTTCTTCTTAAATATGGTTATATTGTCATGTCATGTGAATTCTTATTCTCACCAATGTATTGTTTTTGGTATCCATTGGAATTCATAGATGACAATTGTAAGACCTGCTAACATAAGATGAAGAAAAAGAATAGGGCTACTGGGATTTTTATCTAGAAATAATTTTTTTCCCCTCTTGGGTAAAGGCATAAGGGAATCAAGTAACTTTAGGAAAACACATAGTACAGAAGGGAATATCTTAAACATTATTTTGGAAATAGAGAATTCAGGAAACATCTATAAAGGTGGTTACTCCAGATAAGTGTGCTATCCAGAGCAGATATTTTTGTTGTAAAATTTAAAGTAACAAATTAAAAGCAGACGCTAACATCACTGAGTGAGGAAGTTGAAGCTACTGTTCTGTTAAAACTCAATCTTTCTTCAGAAAATTACTTTACATGAATTCTTTGTCTACTTTTTAACAGGTATTATCACAGGGAACTATTCTCCTGAGAATTGGCTTTATCATTCTGTCCCTTACCTCTTTCGGACTACTTATGGAGAACAGGCAAGATACAAAACATGCTTTCTTTTTTTTTTTTCTTCTCTCATTATGCATTATTTATCATTCTATGGAAATCCAAAGTGTGTCAGAAATTATATTGATGAAGAAATATAGACACACTTGGACACACATGTTGCTGTCTGTTGACTAAAAAAATGATATACGAATAGCCAGCACCTAAATCCATGAGTGTTCCCTTAGCAATTAGTGGTTATATCTATATTGTCCCTTGCAGAAAAGTTATGGGATGGGCTACTCATGTCATGCTTTGTGCTTGCATATGTTGAGTCCACATCTCTAGTTTTGGGAGACTGGCAGGCCAGTGAGACCTGCAGGCTGTCCCAAGGTTGTTCAAGCTCAGACTGCAATCATGTCGTGTCAGTCCTGTGTCGCATGCCATAGATGTCAGATAAGATGATAATATATGAAAAGAGCAGAATGTAGCCCAGAGTAGACTCAAAATCATGTGAAAGGATGGTGTAGACTTAAGACTAAATTTAATCAATAAGGATTCAAATCAAACTGGATCTTCAATACACCAGCCCAGTGAGACATACATTATGGAAGTAGTCCATATGGGCACTGTGACCCTACAGAAGAATAAAAATCAGCTACAGTATTTTACAGAGAAACCATGCCCTGCCCACAGAAACGTGGAATAGAAGCTTCATTTGAGATTGAGGTGCCAGTCCCGCTTTATACATGCTGTTCATTCTGTTTTCAGAATGGAGTACCTTTCACTTGTATAGAGTGAATACTTTATTTCAGGATAGGTAAAAATGTGTCGGTATGCCAGAGATGTGTATAACTCAGGGAGTTAATAAAGTGAATTAGTAAAACTTTACAGAAATAGACCAATTAAAAGATTCTGAACTACTCACGTAGCAGTTTTCAGAATTTTGATGTTGTCCTTTTTGAGATCGAAAGACAATAGCTCTATATAGATCTACATTTGTGTGAGTTCATATATAGTTTGTGAGTATGTGTATTTTCACCCCCAGCAAATTCAGTATTATAAGCCCTTATAAGTTGTATGCCATAAAAACTTAACTTTAAGGTAAAGAAAGATGACTTAATGTAAGTGCAGGACATCACAGACTATTTCTACTTTTTTTTTTTCACTGAAGTTAGTAAAGAAGAAAACACTGGACGTTAATCTAAATTACTTCCCACTTCTAGGCCCAAAGCAGGAATTTTGGAAATCATCCGCTGCTTGGTCTTCATAGGTGTATACAAACTTGGCTACTTAAAGAGTCAATTTTCTTCCTTGGGCTATGCATATGAGGTAGGACATTTATTTTGATACGTCTATGGTAATGACTCTAGATTTTTTATCTTTTTTTTTTAAAAAAAAGGAACTCTGCAAATGTATATTTTGCTTCCTTATTTTTTTATTATACTATTTCAGTAAAATATTGATTCTTTTTTTTCTTCTCTCTTTATTTCTCACTTTTTATGATTAACTTGTAATAAAATTATTGGGGTTTGGTCACTTCTGTGTTCTTAAGACTTATTTTTGTCCTGTTTGTGACTTTTGCTTTTTAATCTGCTTTTTTTTT
>VZTL01037970.1:45606-56604 GCA_013400535.1 Scopus umbretta | reverse complement strand
TTGGGCATCTCCCTAGGGATGGGGTTGGGCTGAGGCTGGGCTCAGGTGTTCGCCCATGGGTGGGGATCTGCGTTAGGATCAGCGGGGCGCACAGCCGGGTGCAGGCTGGGCAGCACCACAGCAGGGTCAGTGGCTCTGCTAGGGATCTGGCACCAAAGTCTGTGCATCAAAGCAACTCCCATGGGATGGGGTGGACACTGGCTGTGCCCCTCCTCCCCAGGAAGGGTTGTCCTCACACCTTGCACAGCCCTAGGGTCAGAGTACTGGGTGTGAGGTGCCCTGGCCATGGCAGGGGGTCTGGGCAATGTCTGATGGGTCGCAGGCCGGGTCGGGAGTCCCTGTGGAGCTATTTCCAGGGTCCGTGCGAATCCCTGGCTTGCGATGGGGTGGGTGATAGATCCAACCGGTGGGCCTGGGCTGATATTGCTGGGGAGGCATTACAGGGTCCAGGGCAGGCAGCAGGGGCAAGGGAGTCAGGCCATCCCTGAAGAGCTCTGGGGGCATGGGGAGAGTTGGGGTTGCTCCCAAGAGGCTTCAGGGCTGGGCGGAAGGGTTCAGGTGCCACTGAGGAGCTTGGTACCCAGGGCCGAGCTGGGGGTTGTATTAAGAGTGGGCACTGTGGGCAGCCTCGGGGCAGGCCTGCAGCTCTCAGCCAGGGAGGATCAGCAGGGGCCAGGCCCCATGGCGCTCAGCACAGAGCTCAGGGTGGCCCGAGCTGGCTGTGGGGCAGCGGGGACTCCCCACGGGGGCATCTGGGCAGGGCCTCAGCAGCCAGGGCCCGTCCCACCGCCCCAGCCGGGGAGCAGGGCAGCCTGGGGAGCAGCAGTCCATGGTGACAGCAACCAGGGTCAGACACAGGCTGATGATCACCAGGCAGGTCCACAGCGATGAGGCAGGTCCAAGGTCAAGCTGGGAAGTCAAGTCGGCAGGTCAGGGACAGGGTCCGGCGCCGGATCAGTGGCCCATGGCCCAGTGCAAGCTGGGCTGCCAGGCAGCAGGCGCTGTAGCTCCAGCAAAGACAAAGCTCTACAGCCTCAGCTTAAAAACAGATCCCACAGGGCAGAGAGGGATGCCTGCCACGGGCTTCCCCACAGCACCGTGCTGGCTAGGAGCCTCTTCCCACATCTCCAGCAGGAAGGGGGCTGCCTTCGGCTGCACTGTTTGTAAGCTGGCCTGGAGCCCTGGCAGCCAAACCTCCAGGAGGGGAGGATGCACTCAGGGCCCTTACATGGGTTTTCTCAAGGTTGAATTCACTTGGACGGCAGACCAACGCTTTTTTTCAGCATTGCAATGTTTTTTTTCAGTATTTATGGTTATCTGTAGCCCTTACATCACAATATTTCTGTTACTACCCTCTTTTCCATGTTTCCCAGCCTCCTCCTTTCTTCATCTGTGTTGCAATCATTTCACTGTGTATCTGCCATCTTTCGAAGCATTGAGCTCTCCTGTCTACAGCACCCTGTGCTTGTTCATGTCTAATACTACTGCTTCCAGTAATGCTACCAGTATACTGTACCACAGGCTAATTCTAATAGTGGCTGGATTTGATGAGTTTGCTCTATAAAAAACATGATGTCTTCATTGAGCCTATCACTTCATCAGTGTCTGTTCAGAAGTTCTGAGTAAAGCACAATGACCTTGAATTTCACCCTGGCTTTCAGCACTGATCAGTGTTGACTTGTCCTACCATTTCAACTTTGCTGCGTTTTAGTGTTTCGCATTTTGTAGTCTTACGTAGATGCAACCATTTTGGCTTTCTGCCACTTACTGCAAGTCTAGGCAGAGTGTGCCAACAATAGCAATATGCATAACGATAACAAATGTCTTTAATTCAAATATGTTTGCTAGTGTCCAGTGTCAACAGCATAAACTAAAGAGTGTAATGCTAGATGATCCAAAAGTAACATTTTCAAATCCATCTCTTATCCTTACCCATGTGAAGGAACATGATGAAAAAAGCCAAGGTTAATCCTGTGCATTTTTATTCTCCCACCACTGATTTGGACCAGTTGTTCAAAATCTGCCCATTCTTAGTCAAATATTCAAAAAGTGCTCATGTAAATAATGTACATAAGTGGCTTGCCCATTAAATAACTAACATAAAATGCTTTAAAACGTAATAAAACATAGCTTGGGTCTATATAGATATTTAATACATATATATATGAATATACATATTAATGTATATTGTCAAACACACATATGCCTAGCTTGTATGAAGTTAGTGTAAATCCTGAACAGGGTCACCTGCTGTATCCATATATTCTCAAAGCAATTCTCCTAGTGATGAGTATATGAAGTTTCTCTTTCTGTTCTACAGCAATATAACAACTGTGCCATTAATAATAGGATTATACTACAGTATGTAACACTAATATTATAACGATATTATTGTATCGTGACTGCAGTGCTCAATAAAAAGCAACAAATTTGGAACGAGCATACGACTCTGAGATTACCTTCTCTGTGTGTGTCACCCAGCACTGTGTGAGTAACAAGGTGACCAGCAAACATCTCAAACCACAACTGCTTCATATCACTATAACCTGATGTTGTCCTTTTGGTATAGCAACTGTGAAATTATCTTTTCCCTCAACTTATCCATTTCAACTGATTTCATTGCTCCTTGAAATTCCTCTCTAGGGGGTGCCCTTTCAGCCTTGGCCTGCTACCCTGTTTACCCAGAGTTTCTAGGGTGTATGCATCTGGAAGAGACAGCAGGATTTGGCACTCAACTGGAACACACCCCTACTTTCAACACCATCCCACACGTCACTGCCAGTTCTCCAGAATCCTTTCTGTGCTTGTGTTGTTGGCCCAGCCATATTGCCATACAGCTTAGCCCGTGTTGAGCAGTGATGTCTCCAGGCTTTTTGATTTCTACAGCACTTTACAGAATGCTTTCACTTCTTCAACTTCTCCAGAAGTCAAGTCACTTATTCAGTCTCTGTAACTTCTAGTTTTACTGCTTGTCCAACTTCTCCATGGTTGTTTAGGCCTCTCATAATTTCCTCCACAGTGCTCAGGACCAATTTGCGTTGTCCACCCACTCTGCAGAGGGATATCTTTGGCATTACTAGTTATTTATCTGACATATCGTCTCCATGTTACTTTAGTTACCTCCTTTGCAGAGCTCTCCTTTTTCTTATCCAGAGAACATCAGGATTGATTTGCACTTAATTGTGTTTTTAATTTTACCATAACTTTCTCCACAACTAATTCAGCTTAGCTAAGTGTGCATGTCTTTATGAGGGAAACATATTGTCAGGAATCAGATCTGTATCAGCCAACATACCAGCCTTGGGAACTCCTCCAGTCAGTAGGTTACAATTAACACAGGCTGAAGTAGAAGTCACAAACTGGAGGCTACAGCTTACCTATATAAACATTCTTGCCCTGCTGCGAAGGTGCCAGCTGTGTTTAAAAACTGGCATTGGATTGATTTAAAAAGAGAATATCAGTAGTAATCAAAATATTACATGTTACTGACAGTGTTCAATTTAATAGCTAGTGTATTTGTGGAGTTTTGGGAAAACGGTTCAGCAAATGCCTGTAGCCATGTTTTCGCTTTTCCAGCTCTGTATTTAAACACTCCTTAAGCTCCCAGCTGTTTTCCAACTTTTGTCTGTTCAGTAACAGAGAAAAGAAGTTTTGCTATAATGGAAAACGCCATTAACAGGTTAACTTTCAACTTTGCCTTGAACTTCTTAAATGACTGATTAACTTACTTCCTGACAGTTTATAGAAGAAATGAGTGTTGTAAACAGGACTGCTTACTTCTTTCTTATCACTTAAGTATCTGTTTAATTTATTCATCACTCACACACTAACTGCCCAGAAACAATGCAGGGTGAAGTGCTTGTAACCATGAACTCCACAAAGTCATGCACTAGAGGAGAACCAGGATAAAGGCCAAGAAACCACTAAGTCCACTAAGCCCTAAAAGTGTAGTCTACAGTTCTCGTGGTGCCTACAGGCGCTTTCCACTAAAGTAAGTGGCTTTCAGTGTCCCAAGAGCACAACAGTCATGAGTGAATGTGTATTGGATGGGACCTCTGTATACAATCATCTAAGAGTGAGGACAATTGACTTAGGAATTTCTATTGCAGTTTATCTAGAAACAGAAACCTCTAAGTCAATTCCCTTTCTCAGTCTTAGAGAATGAGGTTCTACTGAGGAGGCACCTGCTGCTTTTGGCCCAGGTCACTGAGAAGCAACCAGGTAGCCCTGTCCTGCTGAGCCTGGGTAGCTCCTCACAGGCTATGTTGATAAGGCACACTGCTATACATAGCACAGAACAGAGCAGGCACGGGACAGTCACCTTTGCTTTTCCAGCCCCAATGAGCAGCTTCTCAGTTTTTTTTCTGGATCAGTGAGGAGAACACTCAGGGAAAGTCCAGAACAAGGCCTGAATTTAGCATCAGATGTAAAAACATGTCTTCGAGCTTCTCTGAGCATTCAGCCAACATCACTGTCACTGGGCTGGTTTAAAAAAAAAGAAAAGGTACTTAACGACATCTCTTCTTAGTCTCCTCTGTGAACTAACACAGCTTTTGACAAACAAACAAACAAACCCCCACCACTTTGTACAGCAGAGGTAGAACAAAAAAACAGTATTAGCTCTCAGGAGTTTGCTTCAAAGATAGACCCATTTCTGTATTCTCTATATCTTTCAAATTTAGTGAAAAGATATATGAAGGATTACATGAAGGTTGACCCTTGACATAAATAAAATGTTACTGCATTATTTGACAACAAGGAAAAATTGCTTCCTGTCTGTGTAATATTGTCCTTGTCGTTAAAACAGCCTGCTATATTATAGTGTTGCTCTGTAGCAAAACCACTTTCCGTCTCTCAAGATGGCTGTGTTAATAAAAAGCTTTCTGTTTGCCCTTGGTGTGTGGGATGTGAGCCTATTAATTACTCTGAATAGAAATTCCTTCTTGCAGTGTATAATCTGGTCTGTATAATCACACTTTTGTGTCCTACTTCTCAGCGCTGAGCCAAAGGCTGGTTAAAGTGGAAGTATCAGGTGATGGTTCAACAGAGCAGTCTCAGTAAAACTCCTGTTGCTCTTTACATGGAATGTCAATGATGTGTTAGCATCCTCAACAAGCCCTCCTTGAGCTCTGAAAAGCCTACAGAAAAACTCTGAAGTTCAGTGTGGTATTTATCACAGCTGTAACAGGGTGAAGCAATGCCAGAAACACCCAAAGAGAAAAAAATAGACTGCTCTCATTGTTAAAAGTCATGGTATATGCTCAATATCCAGGGTGATCTCATGTCACCCAATGGCATACAGTAACACCAAAGAGAAGAGACTCCTTCTTCAGAGAGGAGGCCAAAAGGACCAGAGTATGAGGAGAGGTGTGAACAAAGCTGGAAGTTGGCATCTTAAAAGCGTGAAGGCCACACATTTCTGCAAAACCGTGTGTAGGTCCCACACCGGTGATGATAGTATATTCAGGAACTAGAAGTAGAATAGCTGTTTCAGTGCGGTGCTGTCACTGGCTACTACTTTAAAGGTGACATTTTATTAAATCAGTGACATTCTTTAAGGATTTTTCATGGCATGAGGTTGCAGGAGCTCAGTCGGTAGTGGGACAGAGGTTTCTGCGCTATATTCATCGTGCGGAGCAGACATACCATAAGAAGCAGTACTTTTTCTACACTGACCAAAGAAGTCTCAAGAATTCTCAAGGGGCTACACAAGGTTCATTCTGCTGACTACTGCAGCTGCATCACTGCTCAGGGACCACTTGCTGCTTCTGGTTTTGCTCTAGATTTCCTGTTCTACAAGTACATCCACAGACACTGCCTCCAGGATGCTACTGTTTTAGCGCTGCTTGTATGGTGGCTAGTTATGGCTGAATTAATTTCACAGCCTTTTAAAAATTTATCTTTCAAGTGTTGTGTGATCCTTCTAAAATGTTATGGCAATCTGTTAAATAGCGCTGTACAGTTTGGACTCTGAACTTATTTTGCTAGATGCAATGGTTGTAAGTTTCCAATTAACTCAAAATTAAGCATTAACTGGAATACCTTAATTGACAAAAAATATGAAAACATTTTAATTAATTTTTTACAATTAGAAATTAGGAATTAGTACTAGTAATTAGCTCCCATCAAGTTGTACCTTGACTTTCTTTCTAAACATTTGTAATGCCTAGAGCCTTTCTTAAATCACTCAAGCATGACAATTTTTCAGCCACATTAACTTTCCGTAGCAAGTGTTACTGAACTTGTTCAAGCATAATTTGCTTATGTTATGCCTTTTTGCTTGCTCACATGACTAAAGCACTTTTCTCTCCACGCAGTGGCATTACTAAGTCTCTGGGTTACAGAGAAACATGCTAGGAATACAGATTATAGCTTTCATATTTTGCTTCTGTGGGCTGGGAGCTGCGATTGCTGCTACTGCATCGAATGAGTGGAAAGTCACTAGTCGAGCATCATCTGTTATCACTGCAACCTGGGTTTTCCAGGGTCTTTGGATGAACTGTGCCGGCAACGCACTGGGTGCTTTTCACTGCAGACCTCACCTTACTATCTTCAAAGTAGAAGGTAAGTAAGTGTAATTTAACTGGAACATACGGAGAGCTATGTGTATTGCAAGATGTGAGCCTGAGGAGAAAAAGATTATTTTGGCTTGTGTAAGAGATTATGATTGCAGCATTGTGATGAATATAAGTAACGGATATTGTAGGCAGAATATCAGAAACAACTTTGTAGGAATGGTATGTATTGCAAGAAAGACAGTAAGCTGCACTCTGTGGTTGGTAATATGCGATAAGTATACGGGACAAAGTTCCAGTAAATACGCTATCAGTAACAAACCACTGTTAGCAGAGAGATGGACTAAACTGTCTTCCAGCTCTAATTTCCATGCAAAAATAAGCATCCTACTTGCTGGATGGAGAGAGGAGGAAAGATAGCAAGGTCAGTGACAGCTATCAGTACTCTTTTTAGTGTCTAAGGAAATTAGATAGGAAAGAACTGCGTCCACAAACACTATGCAAATATTCACATGCTGGAAATTTAAGTGCGCGTGTATATACTTGCTGTATCGCAGGCTAATATTTTAACTTTAAAGATCAAAGGTGTGCTGTTTCAGAATGTCCATTTTAGTGGAAAGCGTTGGATTTGGAAGCCATCTATCAGAGCGTAAAAACAAATGGGGCCTTCTTGCCTTACATCAGACACAGGTTTTCTCAGAGATGAGGACTAACTAAAAGTCTGCTGTGCAATGTGTTTTCTGGTTTGCTCTCTGTATAAAGCAGTAAATGAAGAGGTTTGTTTTCTGTTTGTTGTTAAGCCTTGAGACAGTAGGCAAGATCGTGTTTTAGTGCAACTGTGTGTAAGCAGTCACGAGGGCAGGGGCAAGAGGGACTGCTCTCTCCTGGATGTGGGCAGCGCATGAGCAAGATGGAGTCAGAAAAGTAGAGTAGGAAAAAATGGGCTAAGACATTAAGACAGTGGTATTTTAGGGAACCAGAAAAGAAATCCAGGCTAGACAGAACCAGTCTTCCAAAGCTTTTATGAGACCCGAAAAAAAGCACAATTATAAGATATTAACAGCCAGTGGCTAAACGAGATATAAAATGTACCATTGCACGGTTGTTACCGATTACAGAAACAGGGTCACACACATACACACGCGCAGGGAAACACGGAAACACGGGGATGTTACAGATCGATAGCTTTTCTTGCCTCTCATGCCCCTGCCATACCAAACTGCATGCTGGGACATACAGATCAACTCTTATGCGTACAGAGGATTTTGAGATAAAACTCAGCATCATTTTTATTCACATTTTATCATGCTCTGCCCCAAACCATCACAAATCGCACGTGAGGGTTGTGAATGGATAAGAATAGTTGTACTTCTTTTAAAGAATGCTATTCATCAAAAATGACTTAAAAGGCATAGAAACTCACACATACACTTTAAAAGTGAATATTATATCTTTGCAAATCACCATTTATGCATCATTTCTCCCAAGATTCAAAGAAAAAAACCCAACTCTTCTTCTCAGGCACGTATGATCAAATTTGTTTAAAGCAATGCAAAGTACTTCAGTAACTAGAAACTACCATTATTGCTATTATTAGTAGTACAAAAGCTGCTTTCAGAATAATCAGCTGTAATCCATTTGCCACTTTGTATTGTTACTATTATTTTGATCACTGGCAGATTGAAACTTGAATAAACAAAATACGCATCATTATGTGTGCATCCTTTAAATATATACTTAAGCATCTGAGTAAGATTTGGCTTATTTGCTGTCTAGACTAACATAGACAAGCAATTCACAACAAATTAAAGTAGCACGCTCTTGTTAAAGTAAGCAAGTAGCAAGCTGCCGTACTGACATTTAGGAAGTCTAATTTTAACCTGCCAGCACACGCACCAGCAAAGGGTAATGTTACATGTGGCATAAACACTACTGGGAAAGAGTGAGGTATTTTGTTTGGAAAAGCTGCTAAACATAAACTCCTGGTAATCCAAGGAAGACAAGAGTTCAACATGGAAGGAGCTTTGCACTCTCCCTCTGTCCTACATTGTAAAACAATAAAATGCTCAGATTAAAGAAGTAATGAACTCCCATCTCTGCCCTCAGAGCTTCAATATATCATTATCATTGGCATACTGACGTCAAGGTGGGCTGGCAATATAATGTTTTCTTCTGCACGTTTATGATTTTATGGAATCTATTTGCAATTTGTCCTACAGTCAAAGATAACTCTGTTACAAGCTCCTTGCTCCATTCCTACCTATCCATCTTCAGGTTACCTGACAGAAAGTATTAGCAGTAAATAACACAAGTCACTTCTACTCCAAAGCAGATCATTAAAGTTTTGATTGCACTTTTGTGGCAATTCTGCAGGAGAGGCTTCTACATAAGCTCTGTGAAGTTTTAAGATTTTTTTTCTCCCTATTTAAATAACAGTAAACAAAAACCAGACTCCAGAGGTCTGTCTTTTAGCAGGATTACCCTGCAGTCATTGGCAGTATGTAGATCTACACCAGAACTCACGTTCAGCCAAAGGACTAGTTGTGCTGATAGGAGCAGAGCCAAGGCAATAAGAGCTCAGCTTCTGCAACCCAGCCCACCTACAGGTCTTGAGGGTTTCACGTTTCTGGAAGTCTGGGTTAGCATGGCACACTAACAGTATCCCAGCTAGCTGGGCTGTTGCCAAATGTACATGTAGGTTCACATGTACAGCCGCTGTGCACACCACTGCAGTGACCGAAACATTCAGATGAAAGATCCTGGAGGAGTATGACATATTTACTCTAGCTTGAATAGTAACAGTGGTGTAGCTGCAGTCATTTAAGGCAATGTTTGTGGGAAGAAGCAATATCTTTTATTAAATCAAATGCTTTGGGAGAAGTATGCAACAAAGACATTGTCAGAGTCATCTGACACAAATACAGCAAGCTTCAAGCTAAATATTATCTGGGAACATTGTCTCTTCGGTTAACTTGGTTATGATTATCGGTGCAACAGATATACTCATGGAAATTATATGATCAAAACCAAGGGACCATTACACACAGGCATAAACTCACACAGTCAACAAACACCAGAAATTGAAACTAACGGAGACACAATTTTGTTTACCAAAATCACTAACCTCTGATTAACCTCTCAGTCCTTATCAATAAGAAGGAGCCACAAAGTACCTTCAAAGGGTGAGCCTGGGAACTAAGGCTCTTAACTCCACTAGAGTCAGACTTGTCGTGGACTTCAGAAAGATACTGCATTGTACAGCAGAGTTTCTACCCACCCCATCTCCTGCTAACTCCCTAGTGCTCTACAGGCAGCAGCTCCCTCGCTTCTCATTCCTCTCATGTATATATGTATTTATGTATATATGTATATATGTATTTAAAAAACTAAATTCTTAGAGTCCCTGAATTCTCCAGATTCGACAAGAACTAGCTTTTAAGTCGTCGATGCCAGCACTGTTTAGACACTTTATTTAAATATTTTGCTTTTGGTGATGCTAAAGAGAGCTGTTTCATTCACGTAAGAAGCCGTAAGTGTAACTAGCAAACTGAATTGTGCCCACATCCCTTTCCTGTGCCACCTCCCTAGTCCATCAGGGCTTCTTCAAATAACTCATTCAGCATTTCACATGCCTTGCCTATGGCGCTGTTTCGTGACTCCTCTGCACTCTCTGGTTTTCCATGCTATGCATTCAGGGAGGCGTACCAGAAAGTAGAAGAGTTGTGCTTCCTTGAACCTTTGGTTATCTGTGCCTCAGATCTTCTGCTGGCATCCCTTAGTCTTGCCAGTGCCTGCTTTGATGGAGCCAGGTGGGGCGAGCAGTGCTATCCTGACGGTAGCCGATATGGAAAGGGCAGTGCCCAGGCATTCTGGGTCACATCGGCAGGCAGATTCAGAGCTGCCATTTCACAAAGCTGCCACTGTAACAGAGCTAAGAGGTGGAAGGATGCTGAAAAACAGCAACTGCTAGCGCAGCACCTGTACCCAGAGCAACCTCGCTTAGTCGAACGCCATTTGAGTTCATCAGGGTGCGGAGAGCAAAGCCAGCCGTGCTTTGGGGTGACACTAGCAACCTCCCCAGAGGGCTGAACCTAGAGCAGGAAAGGACTGCCACGAGAGGTTCCCTCACTAGGCAGGAACTTACCACCAGGGAAAACACACTAGCCATTTGATTACTGCCAGCTGCCAGCGGGCCAGCCAGATATCTGCGTGGCAGCCGAGGCCAGGCTTCTCCTGAGCCTATGAGGAGGGAACTTAATGATAAATCGCCCAGCTGCCCACGCCACTGCTCCGTACTCATCACAAGTGGGGTTACACGGGGGACAGGCTGAGTGAGGGCTGGGGCCAGAGGCTGCGGTCCTGCTCCCCTCTGCCTGCTCGCTTCCCGCTGCCTGCCAGATCCCCACGCCCCGCCCGCACCCTGCCCATTGCCCGCAGCCCGCTGACCGCCCGCTCCCCGTCCACTGCTTGCTCCCTGCCCGCT
>VZTL01037970.1:0-45466 GCA_013400535.1 Scopus umbretta | reverse complement strand
CTGCCCGCACCCTGCCCGCTGCCCGCACCCTGCCCGCTGCCCGCTCCGGCCCGCCGGAGGCGAGCGCGCTCCTCTCTCCATGGTGCTGCAGGCGCGGCCCCGGGGCAGAGCCGGCCGCGCCCGCGGGAGGGTGCGGCGCCGCCCGGGTCGGGGCAAGGAGCTGCCTCCCGTCCTGGAAAGGCAGCAGAAGCCCCCCCCCAGCTTCCCCTGGCTGAGCGGCCGCAGGAGGGGAGCGGCGTCACTGCACCCAGAGCCGTGGCAAAGCAGCAGCAGCAGCAGAGGGCGCTTTGGGGAGGCCAAAAGGGGAGAGGGCAGGGGCCGTCCGTCAGGGGTGAACGGCCGCAGCCGCCCGTCGGAAGGGAGAAATCCGCCGGGGAGGGTTTCTTCAGGCCGGTGGCCGCTCACAGGGGACTCTGCTGAGGGATACTCCAGGTCGTCAAAGGGACAGAATCACGCGGGTCCGATATTGAGGTTAGAGGACAACCGTCTAAGAACTTTTCTGCAGCTAGCAAATCCTTCCAGGAAAAATGCTAACTGAAGGGAGGCGGGGCTGATTCGTGTTCGATAGCCTGAGCCACTTCTCTGTTCAGTTCTTCTGCCCAGTGAGTACAATATCCATCTGCTGATTCAGAAAACCAAAGTCAAAACAGCATTGCCAAAGTTGCATCAATATAAAAAGAAATATGCTTCAGGATCAGTAGCGCAAATTTGGGAATGGTGACCATGAGACATGGCCAGAATTCTCTCAGAGTTTTATGGCTTAAATCCAAAGCGCTCCCCATTTCTCAGTAGGCAGAAGTGTGCTGGTTTATGGCTGGGATAGAGTTAATTTTCTTCACAGCAGCTGGTATGGGGCTGTGTTTTGGATTTGTGCGGGAAACAGTCTTGATGACACAGGGATGTTTTCATTACTGCTGAGCAGCGCTTACACAGAGTCAAGGCCTTTCCTGCTTCTCACCGCACCCCACCAGCCAGCACGCTGGGGGTGCACAAGAAGCTGGGAGGGGACACGGCTGGGACAGCTGACCCCAACTGACCAAAGGGATATTCCATACCATACGACATCATGCTCAGCATATAAAGCTGGGGTAAGAAGAAGGAAGGGGGGATGTTTGGAGTGATGGCATTTGTCTTCCCAAGTAACTGGTACACGTGGTGGAGCCCTGCTTCCCTGGAGATGGCTGCACACCTGCCTGCCGATGGAAAGCAGTGAATGAATTCCTTGTTTTGCTTTGCTTGCATGCGTGGCTTTTGCTTTACCTGTTACACTGTCTTTATCTCAACCCATGAGTTTTCTCACTTTTACTCTTCTGATTCTCTCCCCCATCCCACCAGGGGGGAGTGAGCGAGCCGGCTTAGTTGCCAGCATGGGGACTTTTGTGCTTGCAGAGAAATACGATGTTATATCTTGGCAACAAAAGATTCTCCGCTCTCACAGTTTGCCTCTCCACTGTAGCAAGCCTCTTTCCAAGTTCATGTCCTCCGTTCTGACATTAGATGACTGGGTCTGCTCTCCGCTCAAACAAGACTGCCTGAAACACCTTTGGTCCATAGAGGAAGCTGGTAATGCACGAGAGGTCATGAAACGTCATGATATACAGCAAATGCTTTTGGAATCGGTTATATATTGTGTATTATTGCCCACCCTCTCCTCTTCCCCTACCCCCAAAAGTGAAAGAAGAAAGGAAATTAAACAGTTCAGCCTAGGTAGGAGTTAGTCTGAGGAATAACGGGTCTTATTAGGGTGGTTTCAAGTAAGGGAAGGAATTGAATGCTATGCAGCAGAGCCACTCACGAAGCAGAGAGCCATGTTTGATCTAGCAGCCCCTGGCAGAAGAGATATGAACCGAAGAGGGGGGCTAACTCCCAAGTATCCAAGAGATTTTTCCCCCAGAGAGCTGCAGCAGCAGCTTTGCAGTAGATCCAGAGCAAAACCCAGGGCTTCCAAGGGGGTGGTAAATTCCAGAGGAAGTGTCCAGAGCTGAGGAGTCCCCCAAGAGGCAGGACAACTCTGTGAAACCTGGATTTTTGGATCTCAGAGCTGAAACATAGGTTACAGATTTTGAAATGGTTCACAAGGAATCCTGCTGCTAAATTTTGTTCTCTCTCCGAGCTCTTTTGTTTCCAAGATTTTAATCTATAAGCTCTGAAAATTCATGAATCTAAACCACACTGAATCACTATTTACCGCTATTTACTATGAAGACTGTCTGGCTCTGGTCAATTACTTCAACCAGGATAGTCCAGACTGCCAGTCCAGGGACAGACTGGAAAGAGGTGTGCCTAGCGGGGGATCTGCAGCCAGAAAGATACTCCAAGGGAATCCAAGAACTGCAGGACTAGACTGCGTGGGGCCAGCTGGAAAACACTGAGGGTGGAGGCTTTCGCAGCCAGCTGCCGGTTTTGGAGGAGAAGCTGAGGGCAGGTTACGAAGGACAGACTCCTACACTGCTTTAAAATCTGCAGGATTCCAGGAAAACATAAGGCATTGCAGACCAGCCCTCCCTTTTAGCTCTTGTTTACACCTGGCAATTTGACAGCATCTCTGCAATTCTCTTTTTGTGCTATAAGCCTTCTGTCTTCCCACCTCTGTACAAGGCAGAGGTTATGGTGCTGAGATCTTTTTCACTTTTGTCAAGACCTGGACAAGAGTAATGCTGTTTGTGCTTCTCTTCAGTCATCCTTACAGAATCTCGCCTGGTGGCCAGTCCCCCGGCGGTGGTCTTCGTTTGCAGAAAATCAGTGAGGAAATCTGGAAGGTGCAAAGTGCTGCTCTCTGCTAGCGTGGTTCCATGCAGCTGGTGAAGGATGGGAACGCAAAGCTTGTTATTGGGGCATTAATAACAAAGCTCTTTCATCTCCTAATACTCACGCCAGGATAGATTGTTATCTCTGCTTTGCTTTTAGCTTTCTTTGATTACTCCTACACAGCAGCAGAGAGTATACTGCAAGATGAATAGGACTCAGCAGTAACTGGTGTGCAGCCAATGTCTTAAAATACCTCTGTTCAAACAGGTTTTGTACTCTAGTCTGCCTTGCGAGCACTGGGGTGGGTGAGGAGAGCTTCCCTGTGGCATGCACTGAGGATCCTAGAGCCAATTTACCTCTTCTAATTTTTTTAGCAGTCGTGCTACAACCCGAGCTTCATTCAAAGTTACAGAGATACAATCCATTTCATTTTTTAAAGTCCCTGCAGCAGGAGGGGAGAGGAGACCTGGCAAAAACAGCCGTGGTAGGCGGATAGGTGAGAGAAGTAGGCTGAAGTACAAATCATTAAAGTTGATGATCTTGGAATTCACACTGCTGAGATTTAAGATGTTAAATCGTTCGCCTTCTAGCACATACGACATTTCCAGGGAGCGATGCAAGGGGGAGGAGAGAGGCTGAGCAGCAAGCAGCTTGGGAATGGGTATAGGGGAATGAGTGTAGCCAATGGGCATGAGATGAGAAATCATAGCGAAAAAAAATCTATGTACATAAAAAATCTCTGCTGTGACTACCACGTGGAGTTGGCTGGGCAGGTGTGAGTTAAGTGCCAGTTCAGTAGAGAAAACAAATTGCTGCACAGACAATAGGGCTATTAAATCCCTGAATGCAGGTGTTATTCTATGCCTCATGGTACTTACACATAGTTTTGCAATGTCAAGCAAGATGCCAGCTGAGCGAAGCCATTTTAGTGGAGCTTGCACATGGGATTCCTCTCCATATCCCACAGGTGTCAAGTCCTACAGTGTCCAATTAGCTTTATAAGCCTTCCCTGGAGTGGGTGCCATGGGGCTCTGTGGTGGTTTAGAGGCTGATTGATGTGTCCTTTTGGGTCTTTCACTGATTCAAATGAGATCAAATGCTTGGAGTAGAGGTGTTACCAGGGGTGTTACTGAGGGTTTCAGATTCCCACTTGTTTGGGGCACTTATTCCTTGACTCGGTCCTGCTGCCAGTGCTGTGAGGGACCTCTGGCTGTGCCCAGCAGATGCCTGCAATCCACTCAATCTTCTCTCTACAGACTAGAGGTTGAAGCCCAGGGTTCCTGCGTGGATTTCCTCCCCAGGGATGCATTTCCTATCACAGGAGAGAGAACATCAGCTCAGATGGCTGTGCCTTAAAGCAGGGCTTTGTTACGTGCAAGGGCACTTTCTTTTCCCACTCCATGCCTCTCTGTTCATGGCCTCATTTGCCCAGCACAGCCATGCAGCAGCTCATGGACCTGCTGACCACATGATCTTAGCATGGGGGAGAGCAGCCAGCAGTGCAGGCACTGAGGCAGAGGCCTGGAAGTGGGCAGCTGAGAAGGGTCCCAAGATGAAAGTACGAGACAGACAGGCCTGGCAGTGGGGTACCTAGCAAGGAAAGGGGCACTTCTGATGACATTTCACTATTGAAGTGAAAAAGCAGCGCCTCTCTTTTGATGGTATTCTGGATTTAATAATGGGTTTATATTACTTTTTTTTTTTAAACACACATATATTCAAGACAAAATTCAAGTCACAAAGCCAAGCATTCAAACCTTCATTAGCTTCACTGTTAATAAGAAGCCAGCAAAGTCTTTCTGTTCCAGGGGATGCTTTCTGTCAGAGAGAAACGAACCAAAAGGCATGAAACCAGGGTTAAAGGAAACAGAACAAGAGATGTCAAGAAGAGTCACTTGATGGGGTGGCACAGGTAACAACTCTGAGCAGACATCTACCAGAATCTGTTAGTGTAGACCCTATGAACTGGCATTTAGCTAGCTGAGGTCACTCAAGAACAAGGATGGTGGCTAAATAGGACGGAGTCGTAGAACAAGATGGCCGTATATCTACTTCATGCCAGGGACAGGACTGACAGGGCATGAGCAAATGTGCTGGCCTGGAGAGAAAGCTGGAAAGCCAGATTCTTGTTCTGCCCCTACAATGACCTTTCACGGGATGCTGGGAGACACTCTTGCCTGCCCAAATATTAAAAAATCTGGACCTTAAACATTTATGGTCTTAATTCGGCAAAGCACATACTGAAATTCAGGCACGTGCAGTGTCTCCTGCGAACATTTCATTCATCTCTCACTTTATATACCTTGTACTGGTCACCCGGACATTTTCCCTTTAAACTTCTAAAAAAGGATCTGAAACAGTTAAAAAAGCAGAGGCATTGAAGACTTCTAAAGACCAGGCTCAACAGTCTACTGATGTGATCATTTTACAGTTATGTTTCTTTTTTACCGTGTTAACTTTTTCTGAAGAAAACGTATGTTAGTCTAGAGGTAATTAACCAAGCTCTAGTAAAACACATCCTCAGGATTAACCTGCTTAAAGATGGAATTTTTAAATTCTACATCTTGAGCTAAGATTTATGTTGTAATATTGAACAGTTTTCCATAAATCAAGACTTCCACATGGTAGATTTTAATACTGTACACCATCAGCTGGATATGTCGTTACTCTTATTTTATAAGATTATTTTAGGTTAGACTCCAAAATTTCCCTTCTAGCCCCCCATTTTCCCAAAAGTTAATTACACACACTCTACTAGTATTTGAAAGAGTACAATGACATAACCTGACAGTCAAAATGAGAAGCAAAACTGAATACTTGAAGATCCTCACAAATTTGCTTTCATAATAATATATACTAGTTTTCTACCAGGTCCGATCTACTAATTCTTATACTTGCTATTATTTTTGTATCCAGCAAAGATGTGAGGCTACTCTTCTGCAGATACCAGTCAGAGACAAAGATGTGTCTTGGGCTCATATTCAGGGCAATGCACACTGATTCATATTTCCAAAGGAAATGAGAGCTCAGAAGTTCTAAATTTCCGCTGCAGATGGAAATCTGCCAAAATCTTCTGTTATTTGGAGACTGCCTTTTCCTTCTTCACAATGAATTTCTAAACAATAACACAGAATGTCACATAAAAGCCTTTCTATTGAGATTTCATCCTGCAAGCAGCAAAAGCAGAAACCAAACCCAAGCCACTAAGAAACAGTGAAAGTGACTCACTAACCGTATCGCTGTAGAGTGTTTAATTAATTACAGTGACCAGGAGAACAGGACTCTCCAGAGGTATAAGCAGCTCCTCCACTGCAAGCCCACCACAAGCCCAGACTGCTGCCCCAGGCTGGCATCCCACCCCAAGCAAGCATCACACCACGTACTGGGCCCTGAGTCAGACACCTTTTGTTAATAACAGAAGTAGTTATCTCACGAAGTAGGGAAAAGAGGTAATTTAATTAACTAAATAATCATTAATGGCATCTGGCTTTTCCATAGCATATTTTTATTGGAAATGTTCCAGCTTACAAAACAGATGATACCATTATATCCTAGAAAAACCAGTGCAATAGACAATTTCACTTTAATTTGCACCACCTTTCAACATCTTCACACCACAAGTAGTTTTGCTTTACTCGGTAGCTATTACAAAATCTCCAGTATCATGTTTACTTGATATTCTCTGTAGAAACTCAGTGGTTTGCAATTAAGCTTCACAGTAATTCAGCATTTTAAAGTGTCAGTAAGTCTTGAGCCTCTGTGTGCGGCAAGGCTCAGGTCCCCTTTGAGCAGACCAGCTTGGTGCAGGGCTGGGACCCAACAGGGCTTTTGACCCTCATGAATGCATCCTCATTTCAGATTGAAGCTCCTTGTGAAGATGTCTTTTCAGTGCAAAAGGCAAAGTTTCTTCAGCTTTCCTGTTGAGCTGGCTGTCATCTTGTTAGGCTACAAAACCTCCACATTGACTGTACCCAGAAGTGGGATTTGTTGAAATCCCAAAGTGATGCAAGCTGACCAAAAAACCACACCAGCTGAGAAGTCACCCAGCGTCCTAGTCAGAGCTTCTCACCCTGCAGTCCCAGGGGCTGAGCAAACACCATGGGCTGGCACCGCTCACCAAGCTCTGTGAGGAAGGTCACTGCCTGTGGTACTGTGAACACAGCATGGCCGTCCTGCACATCCCCTGCCAACCCCACAGCCTTCATCTTCTTTGCTTTTCTCCCTCAGTCTTGTTCTTCCAAGGGTATGTCCAGCTGAGACTGCCACAGGGCTCCTCTTGTGTTTCTGGCCAACACTGGAGCCTGACAGCACAGGCTGCAGAGAGACCATCATGTTACTGCTGCCCATGTGTAGGTGTTTGAGATGGATACATCTTTCCAGGAGGCACAGGGAGCCTGGCTGAGGTACAAGGTGGGATAGTCAAAAGCAAAAAAATAATCTACAGCTGGACATGTGTGTTCCTGAGGGAGTGGGAGACCACATACAGCAGAGCCACCTTCCCCTAAAGCAAATGAGATGCAGAGTGGTTGGAGATGGTGAGGTTCAGCGCAGGGGTATAGCAGGGACTGAAGGGGCTGTGCTTCTCCAGCTCTGTGCATCTCAGCTGCTTTCCAGACTGTGGCACAAGACAGGGCTCACTCTCAGAGGGTCAACGGCCATTTGGGTCTCCATGGTTAGGACACCTGCACTGCCACAACCTTGCTTTGGCCTGGCCTTCACTGCGGGTGCAGACACCCTCAAACCACAACTCAGCTAACTCACTTCTGAGCAGCAAATGTCCCCTGCCCTGGGTGGTGGTGGTGGTCCCTCTCAAGGGACTGTGCTTGGCACAGCTGGGGAAGGAGGCAGGAGGAGAGGCGGGCAGCCAAAGCCAGCATCCCTCCCTGCAGGCAGCAGTTACCATCTGTGGGTGAACTCCTGGCCAGACACACGGTGCAGGGGTGCGATGGGCTGCGAGGGCGATGGCTGTGTGGGGCGGCAAGTCCTGCCCCTCCCTCCCCATAGCATACACGGAGCAGAGCGCTCTGTGTGTTAACAGGAACAAGCACAAACATTTCCAGCCAAGGTACTTAACACCAGTCTGTTTGCCAAATGGCTTCGCTACCTTCTTTGGTTAAGGTTAAGAGAAATGTTGTTGCTCAAAGGAGAAAACAAGTGGGGAGTTTTCCCCCCTCACCCTTCCTGTCTGCAAATCCAGGCATCTCTGGTCTGCAGTTCCTTATAAACAAAAGAAGGAGCTTTTGTGGTGCCTGTTGATAAGAGAGACTCCACACCACCCCACAGATCTTTATTATTATTTTTATGTTTGCAATAATATGCAAATGTTTGAGCACTTCCTAAGGTCACTTGCTAGCTGTGCTGCAGTGTGGTGATTGCTCCGGTTACTGCAGAGACCTAAGGGCAAGCCCAGGGCAGAGTAAGGCACAACTGGTTGTCTGGGCCAGTTGATCGGATTTGTAGTTGATCAGCAAGATCTGAGTGTGCAAGACTCAGATGTGCCCTGGTGAAAGAAGAGTCAGGGAGACAGGAGTGGCTTTCTCTTGCACTCCTCTTTCCTGGGAACAGTTTGCAAGGAGACAAAACGCTTGCAGCCAAGGAAAAAGAGTCCAGTGTGCAACAACAGCTGGGGCACAGGGCAGGCAGAGACCTCTTGACAAAACACGTAGGCCACAGCCTCCCAAAATACATCAGACAGCTTGACAGAAGCAGATCATTAAGAAAGCAGAAAGTGAACTTGCAAGGTGCAAGGCTCTGCCTTGACCTGCTGGTGACAACCTGACCACTGCTTCCAGCATGAGAGGGATCAGCTAAAGGCTAACTGCTTGACTGAGAGAAACTAGATAATTTCCAAAACCTTCTAGCATTTTAATCAAAAGAATGAGTGGGAGCCCTTATTGAAGGAATCTGAGTGCTTTCAACCACCTGTTCTTTACAATTTTACCACCTTGGATCATTTAAAAAAAAATCTGTGTCCAGAAACAGACTTCCATGTTGTGCCCACTTGCTCACACAGCCTTGCAGCAAGATGGTCACAGTTCATAATGCTGAAGGGAAAGCACTGCTGATCAAAGGAGAGGAACTAGGAAGCAAAGAAATATATTTTAGGTGTGCAAGACTCCTGAGTACCTCTTTAAAAGAAGAAGGAATGATGAGGAAAAGTCTGTTCCCAAACAAGACTCATTTCTATTATGCATGAGTCATGCACAGCGATTTTTAGAACCAGAGATTTTTTCATTGGCATTGCTTACTTTTCTCAGTAAGCGAAAGAAATAACATTACTTCAAGGGTCTGAAGTTCACTGGGTTACATCTGCTTTCACTCAATTCTACCAACAGCAATATTTGCTAAATTGTTTTATTTCCCTTTTTTTTTCTTTTCTCTCAACATCTCTGCAGCCTTACTGTCTCCATCATGTCACTAGCAGAGACAGGATCATAAATTAGTTCAGTGCTATGTCTGACCCAGTACTGTTGCTCAAATAACGTTCAGTGTTTATAACCTATCCCCTCCTTTGCCTCAAAATACCTACCTTCTCCTTTCTAAATAACTTACTGGAAACTGAACAGAAAATAATTTCAACAATCTTTTAGTCAGCTATCAGGTCTGTGTAGATACCCAGCAGGGATCAATCCAACCTCCAGGATCCTCTCAGTTGGGATCAGGCAATGCATGACATATAGATTGTACCATGTTGCAAAAAAAAAATAATCTTGTCTGTAAAATGTGAGATGGCTTCTGCTTGGCCCAAGCAAAGCCTCTGCTGCAGTACTGTGTCCAGTTTGGGTACTACACTTAAAGCAAGATGCAGAGCACGTGGAAAGTACACAGATAAGAGCACCTAGAATCCCTCAAGTTTACGAAATATTAACTATGAGGAAAGACTGGAAAAGCTAAGAATGTTTCACCTAAAGAAGAGTAGACTAACCATAGGCACAAGAATAGCCTTCAACTATGTAAAGAGCGGCTGCAAACAGGATGAGCATAATCAGTTCCCCGTGTCTAGTGGCAGTACCACAAGAAACGGTGAGCCTGGATCACCGCAGAGGCTATTAGCAGTTTTAGCATTATACTCTAAAAACAACTGTCCTTTTCTGTCTGTCTACAGACAAACTAGGTGTAACCCTTAGCTGTTCTAGCTGCCAGAAGTGAAATGTGCCCCCTGAAGTCCTTGACTCTTCTCTCTCGGACCCTCCCTTGCAGCCTGCTTAGGTGGAAAGATGTAATTCAGAAAATATAGTTTATAAAGTATCTATTCACTGGTCAGCAGCCTTTGGTCTACTAAGATCTTTTAGTGGACTTTTGGTCTCCAAAGGGTGGTTGGTATTAAATCCTCTTGCACTTTTTTTATATACATTTCCTACTTTTTGTCTGAATTTGGAGTAGGCGTTTTGCTCTGTGCTTGCAGAGCATGTAGGTCTGTGTGACACGTTCGATGCCCATGATTTGGCCTAGATATTGCTGAGATCTACGGCCCTGATGAAAGACAGCACACTCACATTCATCCTCTTTCACTTCTTTGTGCTATTTTCACTGCCAAACAATATTCTTCTAATACATCTGAAACAGCCCAAAACAGAGAAGGCAGGAAGACAATATAGGTGAAAATGCTTGAAGTACGCAAGCTGTGTGTTATCTTCCTTGTATCAAATATCAATAGCATTTAGACAGGAATCTGAACAAAACCCATCCAGTTAATGGCCCTCTCAGGGAAGAGTCAATGGCAGGGAGAGACAATACTTTGAATAAGCTTCATGTCCTCTGTAACAGCTGAGATTTGCCATGAGATTACAATCTTGTGTACATAACAGAGAGTCACACATTAGTAATCTTGAATGGTGTGGGTTCTATAGTTCTCCTTTACTCCTAACTAGGAGATGTTGTCCTGCGTCATCAGGCACTTGAAGTTGGGCACAGATGAGGTGCTAAAATTGGATGCACTGGATCTTAAGCGTAGGTTTAGGTTTTATCCCAGACCACTTTAGACATCTGTGGTGTAAAATGCTGTGTGGGAGCTAGTCACCCTGTGATCCCCTTATAGTCAGTCAACAAGGAGAGGGGATCATGTCACCTTCTAGGACAGGATCCGTCCTATCCCTGGGAGACACCTACACCAAGTCGGAGGGGCAGTCTAGACATGCTAATTGACAGCAAAGCAGATGGGTATTAGTGAAGGTATGGACATACTGGGCAGGAAACAACAGAATCCCACTATGACTCAGCAGATACTTGCAGATGAGTCCTACCTCAGATCAGTTGGATGTAATTTATACCCACAACTTTCAATCCAAATCAGAGTGCACATGGAGAGCAACTTCCTCCTTTCCTCCTGCAGCTAATTTTCCCATATTTCACATCTGTCCCTTCTCCCAGTCTATGCCAAAAGGGAGCAACACTTTCACCCAAAGCTGCTGCAGGTGTAGAGCACTGCAGCCCTTAAAATGTCACCTTAGATTCAGGAGCGTTTCTCCATCCCACATTATTTACTCTTCATTGAATAGACCTTTAGCTGACCAGGACTCAAACTGGCCTTGATGTGCAAAGCCTTGTCTCCCCTTCTTTCCACACACTCTGGATGCCCTAATGAAATCCTTGTTTTTCTTCAGCCATAGTGCAATGATGGGCATGAGTAGGGAAAACAAGTCTCTGTTAGGCATTCACTGACAGCCTGGATCTCACGCAAGAGATAATGCCAGCTATTTCAAAAACTAAGCCTGTCGTTTATTCTTTTGATCAAGCTTTTACATAAAACATGCTCTCTGTGCACATGTGTGCACACACAAAGTCAAGCTGTCCCTCATTTTCCTTGTGCAGAAATAAAGCTATCCTTCTTCAAAGATGCTTCACTCATACCAGGCTTGTGGAGAAGCAGTTACAGTGGGCAAAAAAGCTAATCAAGAGGAAGAGCTGGTTAAGCTCAGTTGTTAAAGGCTATATCATTGCCAGGCAGCTTTTGGGAATCAATGGACATTTTCATAAAGTGTTTAATAGTTAGAATGCACTGAGACCCTATAAACCCTTTCCAAAGGAGCCCTTTGTTGAAATTTTGGCAGTATATCTCTGGCTGGAGTAAAATAAATTCGTCATCAGATAAATCAGTCATGCCAGCTATGAGAGTGATACCAAAATAAACAGAATGTTTTAGTCAAATCCATGAAACAAAAGGATCAGTAAATCTTATTTAAAATTCCCCCATGTAATTGATGCATAATTAAGCTTCTAAACATGAATGCAAGTGTGCTCTTCCAGAGTATGTGACGATGAAGATTGCATCTTTGAAAGTAAATGGGGATCTCCGGATGTGATTAAAAGTAATTTTTGAATTGCTGGTTCCAAGTTCCTCCTGGCAAAACCCAAGAAATTCAAAGCCTGAGTCATTTCTAAATTACTGCAGTTTTGATGCCAGGGAAACTCCACAGGTTTTGATGGAGTTACACCAGACTCAGGCTGAATCAGGCCCTCAGAACTTAGTCCTATTAAAAATGTATTATCAAATATTTTTAAAATGAAATGTCAGGATAAATTTATAGAAATCACATTCTAAATAAAAACGCTGGGGAAGAAGTGCAATACCAGCAACTTGACTGCCTTATCCCAAACACGTTGCCCTAAGTAATCTACCTTACTAGGTCTAAAATGCACAAACAACCTGAACTCTTTTAAATTTTTCTTGTCCTAAAATACAGACAAAATATTAACAGTGATACCTTTATAATTATTCCAGTTATCCTTATGTTTAGCTCATATATTAATCATTACTTTCATATAAAATGCTTTTAAAAAGCTACTGCTTTTACCAGTGTCCTTATCCCACTCCTTGGGATGCCTGTCAGTCTGGCAAAGGACCTAAGTCCTGGGTGGGGAGAAGTAGGGCATGAGAAAGAGACCATCAGTTGTAGCAGTGTCAACAGGAGGCATCTTGTGGGAGGGAAGAAGCACTGCTCTTAAATGGGTTGAGGAAGTTAAAAATGTTGCTGGGAAGCTTTTACTATCTAGTTAGTGTTTGTTTCCTAACAGCTGCTATCTCAGCCCAAAATATTATACTTTGCCTAATGTCAGATAAGTGAGCAGACTAACTGGCCTTGTGCATAGAGGATGCAGTTTTCACTGAATTGGTTGTCCAAACCTCTGGACTCAAGTCCAGAAGCAGGGACAGATTCTCCTTTACCCAGAGATGTACATTTAGATACATCGAGTCTCGCAGCTTTGATGTGAATCTCCCACTGTCCTCCCATTACACGCTTTCCTACATCGGTGCCGGTGGTCCCCTCTTGTGCAGCTGTGGCCACTTCTGTCCTGCTCTGATCTTCCCTATGCCAAGTGCAGCTGATGATCCTGCCCTTCAGGCAAGGAGACCTGCAAGGGGATAGCTTGTGTATGGATGACCCATACCCAAGTATTAAAGCAATTAATGCCTTTCAGCTCAGGTTGATGACAGGATTCCTAACAGAGGCAGTACAGAGAGCTCTCTGAGAGGTAGAATTTCCCCTCCTTTCCATTACTGACCACTTGTTTCCATGCGACACCTCTCTCAAAAACTAAAGCCACTCCTCGTTTACCAAGTCCCTTAGCAGGACATATCCAAAAAGTAACAGCCTTTGTCACATTTATTCACTGATGTTGTATTCAACATGCGAATTCAGAAAGGACAGGCCATCACAACTGCGCACATCCACCAAAATCCACTGAAAAGAGACAAGGGAACAAACTTCAGATGTATATTCTTTGGTGGAATATATTCAGAGCAGAGAAATTACACATTTCCTCATGGGAATGTAGGCCTTGTTGAGATTTGGCAATGTGCCCAGTAGTAGTGCTTTACGACTTTAGTTTCACTTACATTACTTCCCTTTTACAATAGCTTGTATACTATCGAATTCCATATCTACATTTTAATTCCAGCAATAGCATTGCATTCTTTCTTTTAAAAGACCAGACTGAAGTCAATACTGTATTTGCTTTGGAAAGGTTGTGCCACTTTCATTATTACCATAAACTACACAGATTTTAGAACTGCCAAGGACTAGAAGGAAAATACTGCTCTATAGTGTGTTTGGGGCATTTGTGAATCTGATTCTGCTTCACAAGATATTTTCACGGCTCTGCTGATGGGCAGCTACGTTCACATATTTTGGGGATTACATCTCTCTCACGCAGTGTTCCACAAAGGAACCAAACACAGGCATTGTGCTCTGTTTGCATTTATCAGGAGCTACTGAAAACAGAACAAATGTTTATTATTTATTATTATTATTGGCTTTTAGGAATGCATCTTGTAATTGCAAACACAGAATAAAAAGGACAGCTCTGTCCCAAAGTGTTTATAATCTAGGGAGCAAAATTCAAAAGAAGCAGGTAGGTTTACGCCATAAAGGAGGAGGAAGAAGGAGGTGGAAGAAGAAGATCAAGCTTGTGAAAAAGGGACTAATGGATGGTTGGACTAGATGATCTCAGAGGTCTTTTCCAACCTTAATGATTCTATGATTCTATAATTCTGTAAATATGAAAGAGAGAAAAACTCAACTCTGAAACCCCATGGCCACCTTCCTGAATTGTTTGATGATTTCTGAGTTGGTGATAGCACCAGAACATTTTTCTGGTGGTATCAGTATAAGAAAGATTCAAATGGTACTTCCACTCACCACCTCAGACAAATCATATTTTAAATTGATTTGTCTGTTCTCCAAGGAGAAAATAATTAGGGTTTGATGGTTTAGCTCCAGTCTGTTTTACACAGATAATGCTTTTAAAGAGGGGCTTTGGATTAAAACAATTAGTGTTTCTTGAGGAGAGGACATAAGACAACAGAGAATTCCTGGGAGAAAGATGTCTCTAACTTTCACTCTATTCAAACAACAAATCTGAGGCTGAGAAGAATAGGTGTAGGGAACATTTCTATAAACAGATAAAGAATGACGTCCTGATCATGCAGATCTCAGTAACCACCATGGAGGCAAAAGTCTCAGCGGTGGAGATTCCCCATGCTGTCCCTCCAAAATGATCGAGGAGGTTGTCAGTTGGTACAATCTAGGAAGACATAAAGATAGCAGTCCTCATAGATAATGTGCTCTTAATTGCATAATTTGAAACCTTTATCCCATAAAACAATTTGGATTTTCCCCTTCGGTACAGTCCATGTATCTTACACTGTGCTCCTCTTTTTTTACATATTAGGAGAAATTAATTTACAAGCACGGGAGGTAGGCTTTGATGTAGACACCAGTCTGCTCCTAACCATCTGAGCAGGAATGTGTTGGCCACTTATCGAGCTCCTGTGTTATACCTAAGAAGAAACAGATGATTTCTTTAAGTTTGTGTCTTGCTTTTATGCTAACAATTCATTTATCGTTACCCATTAACATGTATATGACAGAAGCTTTTATATAGCCCGTTACAGCTGAAATTAGGGTCCAAGAAACAACCATTAGGGAAAGAATTTTATGTAAATGCATCAAGAATTGGCTTGGTGGCAGGATGAAAATTTTTGATGTGATCCTCTGGGATAAACATGTCTGAAAATTTGATTTTGGGATCCTCAAATTACTGTGCACACAGAAAAACAAATCTTTCTCACTACAGACAAAAAGGAGACGACAGTGTCACATTACCCTGGCACAGGTGTTTCTTCTTTCTCCAGTTCCTCCCGCTCTTTATGCTGGCATGTTCAGCTGGACTTTACTTGGAAGGAGGAGAGGTTTTACAGCAGATAATCCTTTTTGTCCCTGAAATGCCCAAGAATGTGAGCCTTATTGTTTGTCTTTCTTTTTCCCTATGAGTTTAACTCCTGTTTCTAGAGATTCAAAAGCTCATCGGTAAAAACTTAAAATCGGTCTGCTAGGATGTTCAGTCTAATTATGACTAAGATATTTAAGAATATACAAACCTGGTAAGGTTTCCACAAGATGTGAAACATTATCAAACATCGTTTACAAGTTTCATTTGAAATGCTGTCTTGCATAACCCTTGGATGTTAACATACGTGATTAAAGTTCAAACCTAACACCCAGTACTCGTTAATCTGCTTTATAGCTTCCCTCAGCAATATCAGTGAAAAGGTATACGCTATGACTGATGTAATTAACCTGGGTTTATGTAAGTCTGGGGCATGACATCTCATTTGAAAGGGGACTAGCATGTCCTTTCATAAGCCTGGGAACTCCGGAGGAGCCTTAGCTGGGAGCACTGTGGTGTGTCGGCTAGGACAGCACCCACACTCAGAGAGGACGGGGGCTGCCAGGGAGCTAGGCGCAAGTCTAAAAACAATCTCACAAATAACGTGACAGAATTAGGAATACTTTAATTTACACACACGCAGTTTCACTAGCTTGCGCTGTAGCTTGGCCAACAATAACAGAGTTCCTATTTGCTAGCTAAGCTACAAAGGACTGAAAAGTAGCAGGTTCAGCACGGATCCCTGTAGATCCCTTCTAAGGGCATCGTGGACGCAAAGCCACTGATGATACAGTGGGTGTTTGGGGGCTCTGCTTTAGGGTGATTTCAGCAAACTTCATCTTGTTTTTGATGAGTATGAAAAACTCAAGGTACACAATACTTAAGTACAGCTTCCTACTCAGATGGCCTTCTGCTCTATCAGGAAAGAAATTAGATTGATTTGACATGACTTATCCATACTGGCTGTTATGCATCTTTTCATTGTCTTCCACATGCTTACAAATAGTTTATTTCACCTCCCATTCCCCAGAATTCCAACAATTGACATTAGGTATACGGACTTTTAATTCCTTGATGTTTCTGTTGTGGTTTTGTTGTCATTTTTTTTTTTAAGTTTGGCCCTGTTTGTCCTTTTCCTGGCTTCTGCCACTTGCAAATCCTCCAGGAGCCTGTGAAAGCTCTGTCTATGGCACAAAATAAAACAGGCCAGACTGGTGTTCAGAATTGCTCAGGACGCACTCCAGAGCAAATATGTCTTGGGAAAAGCCAGTTGGTGTGGCCTAAACTGAGCCATAAACTTGTACAACTGGCAATCAGAAGTCCAATGCCAGAGCTCATTGCTTGGACCTTCTTTCTCTAGAACCATGCACGTACTGAAAATTGCATGAACTTCTCTAAGACTGCTTCAAATTCATTATCACATTCCAGGCTATATATAGGACATCTGCCTTCTCCCCATAAAACAACAGCTCTGATCTGCCAGAAGTGTGGCACACAGGCGCACTGCCCTGGCTGAACGCCCACTGGGGAATTCCTGCCCCATCAGCATGCCTTCGAGACACAAAGAGGACAAACAAGGGCAGAGAACTTTACCCACAGAGATTTTGCTGCGATCTTTAAAGATCTTTAAAGCAATCTTCGGTCTTTAAAACACCTTTTTGAGTAAAAAGAATGCTTCAAACAGGTAGAATTATGTCGTACATATCACAGCCCTTCAAATAGGTAGTATTTAAAAAACACCCTTTAAGATTTTGGCTCTAAGTCTGTATCTAGCTATTTTTCAGGCAACATTTTTGCCTGATCCCTCACAGGAGAGGAGATGGAAGTCAGGAAGCTTCAGATCACAGGTTTACTTAACGTCGTGCCTTATAATGTCAGATTGGAAGGTACCTCTTTCCAGACTTGATTAGTACCACTCTCATAGTGCTCTGGATGCTCCCATGGTTCTCCATCATCCCCAAATCCTACTCTCAAAGGAGCTTTTGAAGGCTAAAGGAAGACTCCCCAGATATCAAAGCAGCAAGGTCTCCTGACACTAGCAGATTAAGATAACTTAGCCCTGGCTTCCTTCGCTCTATGAGAGCTTTCAGGCTGGAATAATGTGAGGGGTGTTCAAATCTCACCCAGTACTACACAGGGACATAGAGAACAAGCCAAGTGTCTCAGCTTCAAGTTTTGTTTACCAAGATCTGGCAGTCTGTTCCTGCAAAATGCTTGTCTCTTGCTCTCTCTGTGGATTCTTTGGATCTGCTTCCCTCTAAAGGCCATTCCGTGAATTATAGTATTGCCCTGAATGTCAATCAAGTCTTAACACGAAATCAATTCTCAGATGTATTGCTTTACTTGGAGGGGTGTTTGAGCTCTACGAAAGAGAGGAATCAATACTTTAAAGGTTACTTCTTGTTGTAAGACAGCGTAAAAGAAATAATGTTTACGTAAAGTCAGAGATTTTATCAGCAAGCAGAGATTTTCATGATATAATTTCTCTAAAACTGAGTCTCAACCATACATGCTTTTGAAGTAGTATCTTGTTGTACAGAAAAGTGAACCACAAAAGTGAACTGGCTTGTCCCAGGCAGAAACTGGGATCCAGCCACCCTTGCTCCCAGTCCTGTGCTCAGACGAGTAAGTGATTCTCTCTGAACACGCTGGGGCATTCGACCTCTCAGGTGTAGCTGCAGTATTGCTGCAGTTTCGTGTGATCCCAGGTGAGGAACTTTCTGGTGTACTAGAGTTTGGGTAGACTGTGTCATCTCAGAATTGCTCCTTCAGCTGAGAGGCTCTGATGTGCCACGAAATTGAGAACTTTAACTGAGGTGGTGGATTCCCACTGCACTCAGTGGATAAAAAGAAGCCCAAGCTGGAGTGGCATGCCAAGGAGTTATTAATTTTGTCTGTTTAGTTAGGGAAAAAAAAAGAGGAGTTTAAAGTTTGCCTGTTTGTTATTTGGGCAGACCGTGAGAAATAGGATAATCTCTAGGCATACTTGTAATCTGAGTAATAAACATTGTCAGCCAGCATTTATGCTCAGCTTCAGCACTGTATAGACATCTCCGGAGTGGAGGGGATCAAATTTTAGGTAATTTGAGTACCTCTCTCCAGTCCTCGCTGCAGGGGGAGCACGGGGCAGGTACGTTCCTGAATTAAATCGGATGAATTTGGGCCTCAGAGGTGGGCTCACCTAACTTAGAGAGAAGGCAACAACTGAGGTGTTTAAACATAGGCCATCTTAAAAGCCCTTAACATATCTGAGACTTTCCACAAGCCTGGCAAATATGATAGAGGAGACCCACATCCTGCAGTCAGGGCACTGGAGGATGCTTCAGGGCAACTAAAATGGCACTAGCTACATACGTTTATGTACCTGCATTGCTCCTTAGTTGTTATGTCTACTGGAATTGCCCTAACCAGAGAAGAAATTGTCCTTTGGGATTGTCTTTCTCTCTCTGCAAACTCTTCATCATCTGCATGATGAATTTGGGTAAATCTTTTAGCTAAAGCTGGCTGAGTTGCACCCTGCCCCAATATAAGGAAGCAGCAGCAGGGATCCTTATTAGTGCTTTAGCTCCCTCCAGATGCCTCCAGGTGGCTCCCAGCTGTTTGGGGTCCTATTTCTTGGAGACTGAAGTCTCCTGGTGCAGAGTTGCCCATGCTGCCACTGGGTCTTCACCTGGCCCTTCATCATCCTCTCTGTAATTGTCCACACTACCTCATTTAGTTCACTTCCAGGATCTTTTTTGGAGGCAACTATTTAATTTGACCAAAACATAAAGTGGGATGGAATTCTGAGGACAGCACGCTCCACAGATCAGCTTTACCAATAGGCAACACCTTCTCCCAAACATGCCGACATGTTATATTGGGATGTGAAAACCTTAAATTCAGTTTCATGATATAAAAGCACTGAAAAACCCCCACCTTCAAGTTCTAATTATGTCTTAGAGCCATCACATCAGATCTGGAAGAGGTCCAAACGAAAGGATCTACAATGAGATCCTGGAAAATTTGCTTTAGCAATAGCTAGTGGGCAGATATAAGCCTGTAAAATTTGGCCCGAGAGCTCCATCTGATGCCCAGGAGTGCCTTTAGCTGCCTTCAGCTATGCAGACGTAGACCGTAATTCGTACGCCTTTAGGAAGGTACCAAAGCTGTGCATGAAAGCAGTGTTCACAGCAGTCAGCCCAGCTGACTCTGCAGCTCACAACGCTCTCCCAGTCCATAGCAAAGCCATTGCTACTGGGAACCTGCCGAAGGTATTAGTCATGAAGGTATTGTGAAGAAAATCCTCTGCAGATCTTTACCCTCTTCAAAGCAGACAGAACAAATTCAAAATTAAGCCACCTTGGTGATTTACGTGCTTCGAACCAGATCTGAATCCTGAGCTACTGTATCATTTTATGAGGGTGCACCTCCTTTGTTCTTCAAGCTGATCCTGAATTCAGTTTCAGTGTTTCTTAAGACTGCTCACCTCTGCTGTCTGCATCCCTGCAGCGCACCCTGCAATCTTCTGTGCTTAATTCCTGCTGTTAATGAGAGTGCTGCCAAATGCCTGGCACTTTCTGAGGACAGCCCAAAAATACAAAGCCTATACAAGCAACAGAACATTCAAACTTAATAAACGAGAAATTGTCAAATAGGTGAGAAAGCAGATATTGCCAAAGGTGTTTTGGAATGGCTACAAAACATTAGACATAACCAGTTTTGCAAGAACTGTGTCCAGACTATCTGCAGAGTCCAAACGTCTGCGAGACACTTGTGTGAGAACAGAGAAAAATATCCAGTAAAATGAGATATCCTGAATACAGGTAAGTATTATTTACAGAAAACATTATGTTCTTCAGCAGGTGATGGGGACACAAAAAAGAGTTAAAATGGCAGAGGATGTAAGATAAATCTTCCACCAAGGAGTTGTTTACAGAAAGAAGTTATATCAAACCAGTAAGATTTTGTTACTTATAGACCCACAGCTGCCTGCAACAGTAGTTCAGTGCAGTGGAATAAGGAGATAAACAGGTTAGTAATTAGTTTCATTAGAAAGCGCTGTTCAGAGTGTGGCTGGCTTAGGGCAAAACTGTTCTCAAAGATATATGACAGACCTCAAGGTCACTGAAGATTAGCCGATTAGGGATTTCTTGTCCACTTAAGTGTGCAGATAACTAATCCTATCTCTCCCCAGTCAGGTAGAACACTATCCTGCAAACATAAAGAAAAAGACACTACCTTCTTTCAAATTCTGTATGATTGGAGGTATCAGGTTGTCACAGCTGAAGATGGAAATACCCTAATGTCCAAAAAATGGATGTGAAGAGGACAATAAGAATTAAGTAACTAGTTTCTGCTCTCCCTACTGTCAAGAGAAAGAAAGAAGCAACTCGCCCTACCTCAGGCAACTATTTTTGGATATGATGTCCCTCCCCTTCTGTGGTCTCTGTCTTGCCTGTAAAGAGAGCCTAGAGAATTGGCATAAACTACCCCCTGAAATTCTAGTCTGCTTAAGCTGGGCTGGATGAGACACATCTTAACAGCAGTGCAAGTTTCTTCAGCAATGCTTCATCCTGGAGTTAGGATGACCACCTCTTGAAAGGGAGGTTTAGTTACCTATCTGTGACACTGGCAGATGGGCAGTGTGCGCTATTTGTAATGGTCATTTGGTGTCTGTGTGCCTTCTGTAGATGCCTGTGCAGATAGTTTTATCTCCATAATCTGAAAGCACCAGCTGTAGAGTCTGTATGGTGTGTTCCCAGACAGTTTGCATCTCAAAAGCATGGAACACAAAGGAGTTGCAAAGCCTAATTTTAGTAAAGGTTTCCAGGGAGTAAATTGCCTGTACTCAAGCCAAAAAAAGGGCTGGTAAATTTGAGAAGAAAGTTCACAGAGGGACAGTTTGGTTATCTTAGGAGTGGTTGGTACTAGATCCCTGTGGTGGTTTACCCCCAGCCAGCAACTAAGCCCNTCTATCCCAGCCAAAATCAGCACATTCAGTCACCCAAAATATCACAAGTGCTTCCGTTGAGAACTGCTGAAGTGCTACCAAGTGAGGGCCACCAATACCCTTGCCTCGGCTAAGCCCTTTGGATAGCATAGGGCCACAAACATTATCCCACCAGTGGGGCTCTCCTCCATCACCCAGGGAAGAAGTTTGAGTTTAAATAAAGGTATAAATATTCCTTACAGAGGTGCCTGGGCAAAGTGCTAAAGGTTGGGGAAATGCATCCGTAGCACTGCCCCAGATTTGAACTCCAGGCATTTAACACGTGCATTGCTCTGCAGCTTTGCCTTGTTCCCCCTGGTGCCTACAGAGACCACCCATTACAAAGGGTGAGCAGAAGGCAGGAGTAGCTCCATGCACTAGTGCTGGGATGTTCAAACATGGGATTCTTGTAGCTCTTCAAGTCCAGCCAGGTACACTGCCTGGTACGCATTGCCTGGTACCTGTCAAATCCTAGATAAAGTTAGGGAAGGTTTTAGAAAAGGAATATATAGTATATTAGGGAAGCTGAGAGAAAGATTTGCTCATAAGAAAAAAGGTAAATACAGAAGCCCTTGGGAAAAGATACAGAATTGTGTTTCAAATACTGTAAGGTTCAGATGTGAGAAAAAAAATGATATAGTAGGAGAAAATCAAAAGCTTTCATGTGGTCAAAAGGATCACCGACTAGGTCACTTACTATGACTTACTTTTAATTCTGCTGAAGGGCTGAAATGTAATAATACCTGGAAAACTGATACTTAGGAGGTCAAGCAGATCCATTCACTGATTCCAAATAATAAAAGTAGCATTTAAAAAGTACTGCCAAAAGAAACAGACAAATAAATTGTCTGGAAAAAAATGATCATGTGTAACAAATCAATACCATGTTTCAGCTTTTCATAATAGCAGGGGGAAAGCACATCTCCCACATTCACAGGTCTCTCCCCTGTCAGAGCAAAGGCATGCCTCCTGTCCAGGGAGCAATGTGCTACCGACTGCCTCTTCGAATGGAGCTTGCCTTAGAAGTGATGGTGAGGGACAGCTTTATGTGACCTTGTGAGAGGACGCAGATGGCCATTTTATGCTGTTACCAGCATGTTTGTTGCTGTGTACCTCTCTATCATCAAAGCAAGAATGAATCCCCGCCTCCAGAAAACTCTTGCAATCATTTTACAATTGCAGTGCACCTGAGAGAGATGACTCCTCAAGAGCAGAAAATAATATTCCTTGAAATATAAGATGTACTACCATAGGGGACATACAATTTGCCCTGTAATGTGAAACTCTTCAACACAACACGGAGACAGTCGAAGTATCTAAAAGAGAAAAAATAAAGAGTAACTAGGTGGGATAAAGTTGAACAAGCCAGGACAGAGAGAAGGAGTAATCCATATTCTTGGCTTAGGGCTGTGAAAGGGAAAAAACCAAATAGGCAAGAAAAACAAAAGTGATGATAGAAGAGTGAAAATGTAGCAAAGGATTTCAGGTAGGAAATGAAGCAGGTGAAAAGCCATTCCCTCCCCCACAGAGATGCCATGAAGTGTGAGTGAATACATGGAAAGCCCATCAGATAACTTAGCTGAAGAGAATCATGATGGTTCGACCAACAAACACTCATTGAAAATCCAGGCCTACTCACACAGCAAAGTTTGCAGCAGTACACCTTACCTGGGAAAAGCATTATTTTTAGGACAAAACCATTCACACTGGAGCTTCCCTACTATTCCTCTGAATGCCAAAGAACAGAAAAAAATGGACATTTCCATACAGATCACTTTGCACAGAATACATTTGTCTCAAAATCTCCCATAAACTCCTCCCATTCCACATCAAAAAATGTAGCAGTCTCTTAATGGGTGGCAAGAACAGGTCCAGAGCTGTATATGTTAATCAGATCCCAGTTCTGCAAGCACCAAGTGGTGACGCTCTCCTACACCACCCTCTCTCACGGGCCACGGAGTGCCAGAAGGAGCTGGTACCGGAGACTGGAACGGCAGCAGCGTACCATGTCTTCCTCCCAGAGGTAGTGAATGACTCAATGAACAAGATCTTCGTGAACAGGTATCTGAAGAGATGGCCGTAATTCAACTGAGGACAGTAAGAGGACATGCCAAGGCAAACACATTCCACATGACTTGCGACACAGCGTGAAATTTCACCCTATCATAAATAACACAGTAAACATGAATGTTGTATTTCCCAAGATGTTGGTCAGACACATCCTTTTCCCTAAGAAGCAGACATGGAGGAAACATAGCATGCCTGCTCCTCACCCCTGAAAGGCAGATCAGAGAGTTTCCTGCTGCAAGGATGACCGTGTTGCCCACTGATCCTACCTGCTGTCTGCCTGGGTAAAGAAAGATGCTTCAAAATCTGCACACTCTGGCAGCCAGGGCACACACAGCCAGCAAATTACATAAATACTGGCAGCTCCTGGGAAGACAATGAACAAAGGTGTATTCCTTCCCCTTTCCCAATGTGACCTTTTTGCTGTGTTCAAGCTGTCTGCAGTATGGTACCTTGATTCCACTATAATTTGAGGCCATACCTTTCCACACGCATAGAAGCCAACCCACTTGTTATGCTGAAAGCAGGTTTTTTGGTTGTTTTTTGACCTTACTAGTCACAGGCCAGGCTCACCAACCACAGCTGGAGCAGGCATCAGCTAAGAGAGAAATCCTTCCCAAGTGCGACCACAGGGTCTGTCCATAGACAGGCAACGACGCAGACAGGCGCCGAACTGTGGGCAGTATGTGCAGTTTGTCACTGGTCCAGAAAGTTGCTCTTCCAGAGGCGCACAGACATGGTTACTCATTCCAACAGCACTACCTCTTGAGCTGAGCAGTGCTTAGGAGGTGGGGACTCACCTTACTAATTTTAGCAGTCTAAATGGGATGTCTAAGGTAATCATGTTAAACTCCTTCTGCAACAAGTGAAAAAAGACAGGCGTCCCCAGAGGGCAATGCATATGAGGTCAATGAGCTAGATCTCCCTCTGGAAGTGTCCATCCACTAGACACGGAGCTTAGAGTCAGTGGTTTAGGCTAAATCCTCAACTTTAGACAGCAAAGTTCAGAGAGACAAATCCCATCCAAAATGAGTAGGCGGCTCAGACTCGTGGCTCACAGGTGAGACCTGTGGTTCATGTACTACAGATTCCTCATGGACTTCTCCGTATTCAGAGCCCTATTACACAGAGAGTAAGTCTTTCTTATAAAGTGACCATATATCTCATTTTGCTATGCCTTCCTACCTCTGTGCCAAAACACTCCTAAGTACTGAGAGGTTCTTCCTCAGGGCTTGCTACCACTTTTCATGCCTGTGTTTTCCCTGCCCATAGACAGCATATTCTGAAGTGCCACACTTTTCCATGTCTCCTGGGTCCACAGTAGACAGATTTCTTCCTTTCAGGTTTGTCTGAGACAAGTTTGCTTCTTTCTTCTGCTTTCTCACTTTTTTTCACCTTCCAGTCCTGTTGCAGTCTCTGCATCCCCATGCTCCCATGTTGCTCTTACGAAGTGTGAACAGACCTATTCCTCCGTCACAGCACAGAGTTTGGGAACTCATAGGAAATTCAGTTCCCAAAGAACAGATTTTTCCCATCCTTGGAAAGCCTAGGTGCCCTGTTGCTGTGAGGTCCCGATAGCAAAATGTGTTTGGGTCCAAGATCAGCTGGAGTGCAGAAAGCTGAACTGCCATTGAGGTCTGCAGGAGGTGGGAGCCACCACCAATTTGCACTGGTAAGGCTGTGCAAGGTAAGGCTGGGAGCGGGGAACAGTCAAGACTCCCTGGGCGCAGAGCTTGGCTGGAGCTGCAAGGTCACCATTCCAGGGGATCAGATGGTTCTGGATGATGGTTCTGGGGATAGTGGGGGCCACTAGGGCTCTGCTAACCCTGCATGACTCTGCCCACCACATAGGGAATGCTGATGGTTGCTGCAGCACCCAGCACTGAAGAGGAGCTGCACAGTAGGACCCCAGACCTTTACTGATGCAAAATACGGGCATTTCTAACAAGCCATTTTTGTGCAGTTGTGGGTAAGAGCAGCTTCAGACCCAGCCTGCTCTTTGCGGAATGGCAAAAGGATTGGACATGAAATTTTTATATACACTCCAGTGTTAGTCCTTTCCCCCAGAAGAGGTGGTGAGTCCACATCTTTGCATATCCATATTCTGCCCCATTGCTCCTCTGTTTTCAAGGACAGTTAGCAAAGCTAACACCTAGCAGCTCAGCAAAGCAAAGCTAACAGTCAGGCTGGTGTCTGACTTGATCCTGCCTTATCCAGACTAGAGAAGAGAACTGGCCTGAAGGACAGCTGATTTCACAAAACAGATCTCATTTCTTCTCCCTGGCAAAGCTTCTTTTCTTTCTGACGCTCAAAATGACTGGAGGGAACTGATTATTCCAGTGACCCTTTTCAGACCATTGGCTAAGACTCTGCCAAAGATGTTATGACCAGGGTTAATACACATTATTGGTCTGTCAGCAGTACAAAGAGTAGTTTGTGATCTGTGCAATTTTAACACAGTAAATCCACCTGTTGACATAACTGTTTATTTGCTATTCACTTGCTGATACCTAGCCAGCATGCAGCAAGCTTCTGAGAGATCGCACATCTCCAACACATGACTGCATAGTATCAGCAGAAAGCAGATACCCTGCAAACACTTCTGCTGAGAGCATACAGACTGGGGACTCTGGTAACTGCCTGCTCCATTTTAGTTTATCTTGCTTAAATGAGAAGCTTGGAAGAGGTGTAATTCAGCTGAATTGGACAAAGCCACTCAGGAATAGGAATGTGCAGATCCCACCTAGAAAGTTGTCCATACTCTTCTCATGCTCCTTTTCATACATGTTTCAAGTTTCAGACAATAACCTCCCACATAAATGGGCAAACTGGTAGCTCTCTCTTTCTGATAGCTGAAATTACCATTCTTCCAAGGTCAGACTCGCTAGGTCCAGCCATTTTTTTTGCTTGCATTATCTGTCTGCCACATTTCAGCTTGTTCAGGGAGTTAAGGCATGTGATCTAGCCCCGAAAAGTGCCATTTCTTCTTACAAGTGAAATAATAATTGCTGTTTGCTTTCCTGTGACTGGATATAGGATCTGATTATGAACTCAGAGCTGCATAATTCTTGACACTGCAGAGGCTAATTGAGTGATGTTGCTGTAAAACTGCCATAGTTGAGATCACATTCAGACTTGTTAAGTCGTTTTCTGCTCTGGATTTTCCAGATGAGCAGATTTTTATTTTTTTTTTAAATCTTTGCTTTCATTGCGCTTTGGCGTATGCACTTGGAAGTCATATTCCACAAAAGATCGTAGTCTGGTTATTAACTTCATCAACAGATAAAGTCACAAGTCAGAAGCCGTAGGTACTGGTACTTGTAAGTGATCAGAACTGAAGAAACAGTCAGCATCTAACAAGTTGTTCATTGTGCCAAGTCTGCTCTAGGAAAAATGAAGAGAGGTCTTCACTGTATAGGCATCTTTTTTTTACATATTATTACATCAATGTGCCAAAAAGTTTTTCCAGAAGAGGGCGCAAAACTTGTCTTCAGCAATGCGAAAGAACTACTTTGCTGTCAGCTTGTGTTTGTGCATGAAGAAACCTTTTCAGACTGTTTCTATCTCCATTTGTACATATGAGATTCGACATTACACACAGTAAAAGTCCCACCCCATGACATTTACAATGCAGATGACTACATATGAATCTGTCAGTCTTGGTTCCTTTTACAGTCAGTAAAATGAATCAAGCACTTAAAGCACACAGTTCATTCCATTTCACCCTGCTTTTGATCAGCTGAGTGGCTCTGCAGACTCCTTTGACTACATTGCTTGGAGGTCCAATGACTCCTGTTGCAGCCTGGACATCTATCTAACGTGCGGACACCTAAAACTAGATGCCTAAATCTAGGTGTCTACAATCTGGAACTGAATCCTACATCTGGGGTAGGATTCACCTGACCTATTTTAGATAGAGATGAGGGTGACTAGCCCAGATGTGGACATCTGGACTTTGGACATCTAAGTTAGAGAGAATCGCACCTCTTGCCTTTGCCAGGTAATGCTCTGCAGTGACAGTCCAGGACAGGGCTACTCATACTGTGCTTATTGCCAAACACCGGTTGTCATATTATATCAAACTCATTAGAAATTTAAGTGCACTTATGGAAAGTTCTGATTACTTAATTTGTGGCGCTGTTATCAATGTTGCAATAGAGACCAGGATGAAGGGCCCCTTTGAGAGACGCTAAAGTCATGATGAAAATTGGCTGGCAAGGGAAGGGAGCGAAAAGGAGTGTCACTGTGGTTAGACCACACTGTTACTTATGCCAGCTGTCGCACAGATCAATAGCTCTGTTTATTCACCTGTCATCAATCCCTGTTACCATTTCACACGGCCTTTGTCAGTACTCTTTAAACTTCACAGACTGGCGGATCTTGAGGAGGGATTGAAAGCTTGAAGTAAGCCTTTCCTGCTACGTCTTCCTCATAAATGTTCACATGAAAATGAACAAGCGTGGATCAGTATTCAAAATAATGACTCATTTCAGAGACGTACATGCTCTGTAGATTGTATCACCTCCATTGGATATGATACAATCTTCAAACACAGTCCTTGTGTGATTTATGTATTCACAAAGAGTTGCTTTCAGCTTGAAGATGTAACCCTCCCCCTTAAGCATATATACAGCAGTCATCACACAAAACCCACTTCTGTTAAGGTGTCTCTGCATGCTCAGGTGCAAAGCGAGCATCACATTTCTAGCCATGGTCCCACCGAATGGGGAGGTTACACAGTGTGCCCTCCTGTTGTCTTAGCCTACAAAGGTGGAGAAAATTTTGCATTTCTCTGGGGTTCCCCACCTGAAGATTGCTTCCCAGGCACAAACGCATTTTAACCTCATGCCTGCTCTCAGTAAACAGGGATAGCTAATAACTATGTAATAGTATTGTATTTAAGAAGCAGCAAAAGTAAGTCTAAGCTAAATTCATAACCATGCTAATACATTAGGCAAATTGAACCTTTACTACGACAATTTAGAGATCCTTCCTCAAATGGGCATCAGAAAAGTGTTTGGGAGCTGGAGAAACACCATTCACAGCTGTTTCACACCTACATTAAAATACTCCGATATTAACATAATAACAAAGTAAACCCCTCACTGACTTGCCTCCTAATAGTGTTGATCCTTGTGTTGGTTTATGGCTCGGATAGAGTTAATTTTCTTCACAGCAGCTAGTATGGGGCTATGTTCTGGATTTGTGTGGGAAACAGTCTTGATAACACAGGGATGTTTTCATTATTGCTGAGCAGTGCTTACACAGAGTCCAAGGCCTTTTATGCTTCTCACCCCACCCCACCAGCGAGCAGGCTGGGGGTGCACAAGAAGTTGGGAGGGGACACGGCTGGGACAGCTGACCCCAACTGACCGAAGACATGCAAGCAAGGCAAAACAAGGAATTCATTCAGTACTTCCCATCGGCAGGCAGCCGTCTCCAGGGAAGCAGGGCTCCATCATGCATAATGGTTACATGGGAAGACAAACGCCATCACTCTGAATGTCCTCCCCTTCCTCCTTCTTACCCCAGCTTTATACGCTGAGCATGATGTCCTAAGGCATGGAATATCCCTTTGGTCAGCTGGGGTCAGAAAATTAATTCTACCCCAGCCAAAACCACCACAATCCTTCACTGCTTCCAGAAAGATAATAAAACCCACCAGGACCAGCCTCATCATGAAGAAAGAACCTCTGGCAATTTGTTTTGGATGTGAACTATTTAGTGAGTTGGTCATGAGCAGAAATCATTCAAACAGGACCATAAGACACTGGACGCACAGAGCAGAAATCATTGTGCAAATCACCAGTGAAGGAAGACACTAGACAGGGTAGGACTACAGCAAATTTACATAAGCTGGCAACTTCATCCCGTTAATACAAAATCTAGCACTCTCTACCAATGAGTACAAATTACTCCAAAATTACACGCACGAGAGAGTGATTATATAGGGCCACCATCAAAGCTCTGGGTACTCCTATGCTTGCAAATATATTGGGACAGTAGAGCTAAGGTCACTGAAGGTGATGGAACTCTAATTTGAAAAATACTGTGTTGCAATGGTACAGAGCATGCCCACAGAAATGCTGAACACTATCCTTATTGCCCATCTGAGTATCAGAAAGGGCTTGAGATAGCTTATCTAGCCAGGTGAGACTGCTGCCATAAAAGAAAAAAATTAAATTGGCATCAAATGCTGGAAACCAACAGGGAAAGAACCTCAGAAACACCTCTCTGTTCGAGGCTACTGCAGCCCTATTGAAAACAAATGGAGATTACTCAAGTAACTTACTTCCTCATTACAAAAATCCCAGCTGTTGCACAAACAAACCAAGCCAGAACGTCATACTTCGTTGTAACCCGCTGTTTGAGTGGAGCTGATGAAAGATAACGACTTGCGATCCACAACTGGCTCATTTGCGAAATCTTCTCTAATAGATTAAAAACACTAAAGCGAGTTCTAAATATCAAGAACACAAATAGTGTAGAAGGAAAAAAAAAATGATGAAAAGCAAAATCCTAATGAAATTAATGTCTTGAGGGGTATTTTTAGGCCACGGGTTTTTAAGGCAAAACTACAAAGGAAGTATCTCTCTGTTTTGCAAGTAAATCTAGATAATTCCTGATGAGGCTAACGGATTGCTGTAGTTATTACATGCCCATGCCACTTCTAGTAATGAAAAATCCTAGGGATATGCAGGTGGTGGGTAGTAGTATATAGGAGTATCTAATGCAGAAGAAATTCTGTGAATAAAGAGAAGCAATGTGATCAGACACCATTTGTAGTCTCCAGTTGTAGATTTCTGTAAGGAGAGGGAAAAGAACATTTTTAACTGCTAAGGGAGGGTTGGGTTACTTTAGTCTCCTCTACTTATCCTAAACCTTTCTTTCCCTCTTGCTATTTTATGAATTGGCTTCATCATTTTGTAGTGGTAATGCTTACTTATTGAGCTGTATATGTGTTTAATTTTGTTAAGAAAAGATGAAACTGTGGTTGGTGGGGTTGTTGACTAATAATTTTGCTCCTATATCAAGGAAATGGCACTTTTGATAAGAGTCTTACCTCTCTTTCCTATTCTGAGACATAATATAAGGCAGGGTTATAAAAAAGTCTTTGTATCACATTCTTTCAATATATACAAAAACACTCATATATGAGTGTGCTTGTTTGCTTTGTTCTAAGAAGTGAGAGATTTTGTGAAAGATCAGCGATTGCTATTCCAGTCTGTTTGATAACCCGCAGAGCAAATTCTGCTCTCCAGGACATGCATCCTAGTCTAATGTCTTTACTTTATTTACTCATGTATATTAATATATTCAGTGATGCATGTGCCAAATAAAGGACTTGGGATAGTTTCTCAGCGTGATGAGTATGTGGCATGAATCATTCCCCTAAGCACAGCTACGGGCTTTGATGTACTCAAGGGAGGGCTTCCTCTGCTGAGTTTAAAGTTCAGAAGTTCAAAGGCACTTCTCATTAGAAATTAACCAGGACACTAAAAACGAGAAGGGAATGACCTACTCCACGCCTGAAGAACTTGGCAGGGGCCATTCTCACAAGCCAACAGACATCAGCGTGCCAAGAAGTGTCTTGCAGAAGAGGGGTTGAGTTCAGGGGCAGCACAAACAGGACAGTGACCTCTTACAGTCCTGCCTTGGAAAACACGGCCCCTTGGCTTCTCCAAGCCTTTTTTGGAGAGCAAGGTCTGCAACACGAGGTGTAACAGGCTTTATTTACTGCTGTTCTTATTGTTCTGACCACGTGCTAGATATCTAGCTGGATATCCAGACAGATGCCCACCCTTGGGGCATCATTCCAGCTCCAGAGAATTCAAAGACATCCTTAACTTTCCTGTCTTTCTGGTGTGGGATAGAAACTCCTAAGATGACAGGCAGAGGTAGCAGGTTAATCACTCAAACGCAGCTGGGCAAAGAGCCTGCCAGCTGCTAGGTGTGCGCCCAAGGATGCCGCTGGTCCTTGCCAAAAGCCAAGAAACATGCCGGCGCCTGTGAGGTTTGACCGGGCAACTGGGCAGTTTCTGCTTGCATGAGATGCTCATCTGTGGGAGCCACTGTTGGAGACATGAGAGGGGCAGAGGGATGAGGGCTTAAAACTCAAGGATGCCCATTTGCTGAGCCAGTCATGCCATGACTTGTTGGGATGAGAGCAGGCAGCCGATGTGTACAGTTAGGTGGGAGGCCTGGAAAAGCCCAGGACAATACTGGGCTGGTGGAGTGGGTGAGCGGAGGCTGCTCAGTCAACGCTCCAGGAACACAGCTTGCTAGAAAAATGTGAGAAATAACTTTTGTCAAACACAAAGGAGGACTGCACTTTCCCTTTGTTTTAACTGTGGCTTTTCCTTTTTATACTTCAAACTCAGTCCTCAGAAACCGTAATTTCTTTCATTTCTCTGGTCACCCTGTGTGGAGCTGGGGCATAACATCTGCCCTGGGAAGGTCACCGTTGCCCAGCGTCCCCCCAGAAGCAGTGGCTTGAAACAGAGCCACTGTGGGGCTCTGCAGAGAGAGCCCGCAGGCAGGCAAGGGGAATTTACGCCCTGGGTCATGCTTAAGCAAACCTCAGCCTGAGGAGGAGTCCGGCGCTGGGGCTTGAGCTGCCAGAGCTGGAAAACAGTTGTGGCAGAGGTGGGTAAAACCTCCTGCAAAGTACAGGCAGCAAAAGGGCTTGGAGCAACCTCCAGGGCATTACAGCGGCTTGACGAGGATCCCAGCTTGAGGTTAGCTCCTGTTTGGGATGGGAGGAAAACTAAAACTGGTTCATGCATCTGATCCCAAAATCAGTATTTTCACAGCTCAGGGCATGTGACGTGTCACCGGAAAGTGCCCGGCAAGGACAATGGCTGGCACGGGACCACAGCTCCACAAGGATCTAGTGCGCTCTGCCACTGACCGGCCTGCGCACAGGCACCTATAAACCGATGCCTACGCCTAAGGCAGTCCCTCTAGATTTCCTTCACAGGCAAGAAAATTCCTCTCATTAATCTGCACATCTTCCAGAGATGCCCTGTATTTAATGGGACTGGAGAGGGAGAGGGCAGGATTTATGACTGGGAATTGAATTTCATGCACGATTATGTTTTGTATTTCATACTAAAGCACAGGTTTTTGCATTAACAGCATATCCAGGAATAACACTAGCACGTCCTCCAGCTGAATTTTAACATTTGTGTCAGGTTCTTTAATGGATGCAGCAAATCTGTAGCTTTTGCGTGCCGGGTTATGTCCTAACTCTCTCTTACCAAATCAGCTTTTTCCCGTATGTACATAGAAAAGTTAACACTTGCGAGAATACCACATGAAAAAAACGCTCTGGGCCATCTTTCCAAATAAAGCCTTAATTCTCAGACATCACCAAAAGTAATTTTTGTCAATAGTGCACTATCCTGTAGAAAAACGAAGAGTAGTCACTACAATAAGCACTGGGGTCTCCAACCTCACTGTTTGGCTTCTGCTGACATTTTTATTTTGTTGCTATTTGTCAAGCAATTTACAATCAAAAGCCACCACTTTTGTCACATGGAGACGTCTGTAATTTATGAATTTGCTGTTGGAAGGTTTTCTGATTCCTGCCTACATGTAACACATAAGATAACTACACCAGAAGGAAAAGCGAAACAAAAGAAACCAAATTTTCCCGGAGCTGGCACAAAGTAAACAGATGGCTTCATTATCCCATTTTATTTATTTATGTAATCCCATGTTACAACTTCGCTTACTGAAAACCAGTGCAGTGCAGTATTTAAATCCACATAAAAGCCTTACCACCAAAATCAGAAACATTGACCATGTGCATGAGGCATCATTCAGTGCTGCAAACTTTCCTTACAAACTGGACTTAAGTCAAAACTGTTTAAGGATTTCTCCTCTTCAAAAAGTTGAAATGCGTTTCTGACATGAAAAAAGACTTTACATAGTTTTAAGGGTAAATTCTCAAAAGTGATTCTGCCCTTCTTCACCTGGCTTGCAGCTAAAAGGAATTAAAAAGCTAGAACGAATATCTAAATGAGCCAGGGAAACAAATAGTCAGCTGAGAAAAGACACTTGAACAAAGAGGAAAACAGAAAAACACGGTGCATACCCGAACCTCTGTTATCAGTGGGAAACGCTTTATTTTTTTACAAGGGCAATGGCAAGGTAGAACTACTGCAATGTAATGAAAGAAAAATATTTTCAGTATGGGAACATGAAAGCATTAACATAACAGGCAGAGCACGCTGTGTCCTGCCCTTGGCGAATGTCTTGTTGGCTACTCTGGACTGTGACCCAGCAAAAATAAGCAGTCCAAATGAATTCTCTCCTAGGTAATATACTGCTTCGCTTAATACATGCAGTAGGCACTGGCAGACTGTGTTCTCGAGAGTCAGCGTGGGGGCACGACATTGCACTGAGGAATAGGAAGACCTCGTGTGGCACACAAACTGCACACAAAATGAGCCGAAGCACCGCTTGGTACACTAAAAAGGTTCCAAGTACATTTGGTCCATTAGATTTTTGACAAGGCAGTGCTCTTGGAGGACAGGAAGACAGGGGGAACCTGACCATGTCCCCCAGCACATGCATGCTCCCATTGGCATCTGTGGTTTTAAAGTTTGGGTTTTTTTTTCTCTGCAGTTCTCATTACTGTCAGTTTTATTTGTAGTTCCTGAAGCTCAGCAAGTTTAAATTGTACTTTAAATCTGTCCTCTTTATCCAAGAGCTTCTGCTTCTGCAGGCAGCTCCCCTTTCGCTGGAGGGTTTTACCTACCCACTTCTGCTAAATCAGCCTATCACTTCTATTTCAAACACACACAGTACTTTAGAAACCAAATCAAACCTGCAGGATCAAAAGAAGCAGTATTACTGATGGATCAAATGCACGTTAACTTCAACCTCAGTTTATCAATTTTTTGAATCTGTATTGATTAAAAAAAAAAAAAAGTCACATATTATTTCCTTATTCCCTTTGTTTCTGAGTTGCTTGCACATGTTGATCTAAGTCAGCTTTCAACTCCACTTTGTCACTGTGACCTTTTTTGATCCCAGCCCGTTTGCTCTCAGATTAAGTCATGCTACAGAAGCTGCTTCGCTCCAGGTTGTGGTTTTCATGCTCCCGATTAAATGAAATCTTTTTATGCCACCGGCCAGGACAACTGGTGCCTGATAAACAGTGAGGCCAGAGATGGTAAATTGCAACACCCTCTTTGTGGTACAACCCTTCTCTGAGTAAATACGGGGCTGCTGTGGGAATCGGGGAGAGGAACCGGTGGAGGGCATGGGGAAGAGCTTCCTTGCAGATAGAGATACTGCTGGTAAGGCATAAAGCAGACCCTCATCTTCACCTGTCTCCTGTTCCTCCCAAGTGGAAAGTGGTTCAAATTTGTGCTGAGGGCTAGGTGGTACCTAAGGAGGGCTAGGTACAAAGAGCAGAGAGTAAATTATCACCTTTCACCCATGATCTCCCATGGCTTATTTCTGCCTCCTCCAGGGCCTTTGTCATGCCTGGTAGTCACCTCACACAGTGTCATCTCCTCCACCGCTGTCTCCAGTTGCTACTGCCCCCCTTTAGCTGAAGCACACGCCTATCATCTTTGCTCCTTGCATCCACTCAGGAAATGAGTCCCTCTTTTCAGAAGCTCCTCTCTTCTCCTCATCCCTGCTTTGCTGTCTCAGGAAGGGTATTACACTGGCAGAGCTAAAGGCCTCTGTGCCATGCTCCCCACTTTGGGTTTTCTTTAGCATATCCAGAGGCATCCTCAAAAAAAAAAAAAAAAAGGTGACCATTGGAAAAATTTCCCTATGTGTAAGCCACTGGAAAAGTAGCTAAATGTACCGCTGTTATGAACTGAAATACACATATCTATGACAAGAAGATTTCAGCATGTGGGTTAAAGAACAAGGTAGAAGGGACCACATGCAATCATGTTCTGAGTATAACGTATAACATGTAATCATAACTGCACCAGTGCACCACTTAGAGCTATACTAAGCCAAATGCATCCCAGAACTCTCTGTTTGCTTCAGTGAGGTAACAAAATCCTAGGGTAATAGAATAATTCAGGTTAGAAGGGACCTCCAGAGGTCATCTAGTCCAGAACACGTCTAATCAGATGGGCTTGTTCAGGGCCATGTCCAGTTAAGTCTTGAATACCTCCACAGAGAGAGATCCCATAGGTCTCTCTGGGCAGCCTGCTCCAGTGCTTGACCATCCTCATGGTAAACAAGTTTTTCCTCATACCGAATGGGAATTTCCCATGTTCCATCTCAGGCCCCTTGTCCTGTTGCTGTCCTCCTCCCAGAGGGTCGGCTCCAACCTCTCCGAGTCCTCTGACTGGGAGCTACCCTGGTGCCCTTAAAAGATGACTGACTCCTTGTGCCCAGACCTACCAAGTGCTCAGAAAACAGCAGAGACCGGCTGCGGCACATGAGGGCAGAGGACACACTCAGTGGGAAAGCGTTCCTGCTCCGGGAACACCAGGGTCTCAACCCTGGCCTGCAGCTCAGCCACTGGTCAGGACTCAACCTCTTCATCTTTATGGCTCACTGTAAGGATAGCTTCTGAACACTGGCTGCTTTGGAAAGACATTTGCCTATCTGCCTCCCATATCGATTAAATCCTTTTAAATTCCATTAGATACAGTATTCTTTCATTTTGCAAACACTTCCTAAATCATATTACGTAGGATTGCATGTTCTAAAAATCAGTCTGACAATTTCCCTCCTTTCCAGTGTGACCTACCCAGGTTTAGCAAAACTTAATTTGATGTGGAGGCAACTTCTGAATGCCAAGAGCTGCACCTGTGCTGTTGGCCAGGTGGAATGCACCTCCAGTAAAGTAGGAGATGCACTTCACATTTCCTGCTCAGTTTGTTAAACAGGTTATATCTATTTTTAAAAGCATTGTATTACAAACTTTCAGGGAACAACACAGGCTTTTTTCAACAAAATTAAGCTGAGCTGAAAAAAAGAAAAACCCAAAGAAATAATGCATTAATCTCGATGTCAAGAAACAAAGTCTGTAATGTCCAAATGCACTGCACAGAATGGGAGCGGGGAAAGTTTATTGGCTCATGGAATGCAATTTTTCACTCCTTTAAACCACTCTGGGCTGTCACTTCCTATTATTTTTTTACTTTTTGTTATGCAATATATGAACTGCATAGGCTTAAAATCATTCTTGTCCTGGCAGTTTACAAAAGATGTGCGGTAATTTAATTTAATTCTGTTTCTGATAGCTTAAGAAAAACAACGGTGGCGACCCAGCAAGGACTGGTGATTATTAACTGACGTTCCCACTCTGACGGAGTTTCTTTTTTAGGCAACACAGAAACATTCTTCTGTCTACTCTCCTTTGGAGAAGAGGATCTGGTTGCTCATTTTTTAGGCGGCACTTTTTGCTCTGCATGATGCAGAACACCGTGCAAGCCTCCTCATTTTACAGTTGTGTTAATCTCCTCTAATGCATACACCAATTTGAGGTGTATTCCCCAGATCTATCATTGACAACAGACCTGACTTTACCCAGGTGTCGACGCTCTTACAAGCCTGTCTATATTCCCTGCATGTCTGCCCTACCTTTTCAATATTCAGATTCTCAGGAAAACAAGGAGGTTGTCCTTCAGTCTTAGAAAAATAAAGTTGTTGTTTTTTTTTTCTTTTGCACAAGTGCTCTAGGCATGCTGGAAATCATAACACGGCAGAGCCAGGAAAGAGTCTCAAGTTGCCCAACATATGCATGGTAAAATTACAAGAAAAATTACTCTGGGAGAAAGGCATGACGACCCTAGCCTGCTTATGCTGGCTGCAGAACAAATGCTGTTGTCATCCAGCGTTTAACTTACGAGGCAATAACAATTGCTTGTGATTTTGATCCTGCAAGAGCTAAAGTAACATCTGGTATTTCAGACTTGAGAGCAAAACTGTTTCTGCAGGACTCTCCTGTACATAGTAATACCATAAATTTTTGTACATTAAAAAAATCCAACTATTGAATAATATTCCATTCTGATTTGTAACATACATGCAGCTTAAAAATTGTGGGAGTCTGGGGAGGTCCCTTGTCCTGGTTTCAGCTGACTGGAAGCTTGCCAATGTTATTCCACCTTACAAGAAAGGTGTGAGGGAAGACCCAGGAAATTACAAACCTGTTAGTCTAACCTCAGTTCCTGGAAAAATGATGGAGAAGTTTATACTGGATAATACTGAAAGGCATTTAAAGAACAATGCAATCATCAGGCACAGTCAACATGGGTTCACAAAGGGAAAGTCCTGTTTACCTACTTTGATATCCTTCTACGATAAGGTCACCCACCTAGTGGATGAAGGGAAGGCTGTAGAGGGAGGGTGGGTGTAGTTTCGCTGGATTTTAGTGAGGCTTTTGATACTGTCCCTCACAGCATCCCTTTGGACAAGTTGTCCAGCTGTGGGAGGAGCAGGTTCACAGTGCTCTGGGTGAAGAACTGGCTGAAGGGCAGAGCTCAAAGGGTTGTAGTGAATGGGGCTACATCTGGCTGGTGACCACTCACTAGCTGTATTCCTCCGTGGTCAATTCTGGGGCCAGTTCTGTTCAATATATTTATCAACAATCTGGATGCAGGAGCTGAATGCACCATTAGCAAGTTTGCTGATGACACCAAACTGGGAGGTGCTGTTGACTCTCTTGAGGGACAGGAGGCCTTGCAGAGGCACCTAGACAGATTGGAGCATTGGGCTACGATTTATAGGATGAAATTTAACAAGTCAAAAAGCCAGATTCTGCACCTAGGACCGAGTAATGCCAGGCACAAGTATAAACTGGGAGAAGAGTGGCTGGAGAGCAGCCCTGCAGAAAGGAATCGGGGGGTGCTGATCAACAGCAGGCTCAATAGCAGCGTGCCCTGGCAGCCAAGAGGGCAACCCGCATCCTGGGGTGCATCAAACAGAGTATAACCAGCCAGTCAAAAGAGGTGATTATCCCACGGTATTCAGTGTTGGTGTGGCCTCGCCTGGAGTACTGTGTGTGGTTCTGGGCTCCCCAATTTAAGAAGGATGTGAAGGTCCTTGAATGCATCCAGAGGAGGGCAACAAAGCTGGTGAAGGGGCTGGAAGGAATGTCCTATGAGGAGCAGCTAAGGAATTTGGGCTTGTCTAATTTGGAGAAAGGGAGGCTGAGGAACGACCTCATTGCTTTCTACAGCTTCCTGAGGAGGGAAGTGGAGAGGGAGGTGCTGAGCTCTTCTCCCTGGGATCCAGCGATAGGACGCATGGGAATGGTTCACAGGCGTGCCAGGGGAGATGTAGACTGGACATAAGGAAGCATTTCTTTACCGAAAGGGTGGTCAAACACTGGAACAGGCTTCCTAGAGAAGTGGTCGATGCCCCAAGCCTGTCAGTGTTCAAGAGGCTTTTGGACAATGCCCTTAACAACATGCTTCAACTTTTGGTCAGCCCTCAATTGGTCAGGCAGTTGGACTAGATGATTGTTGTAGGTCCCTTCCAACTGAAATTGCCTATTCTAAACACTTACTAATAATTCCCCCCAAAATGCCATTTTTATGCTCAAGAGCCAATGAGACTTGCCAGAAAAAAATGAAGCACAAGGGTTGTTTTTCTGACAAAAAGGTGTGAGCAACTTTCTTTATCAGTCTGAGGGAATAAATCCACCCTCATTCAAACGACCCAGCACAAAACCATGTTAATGCAATGATCTGATCAATTTATGTACAGAAAAGAACAGGAATCAGTCCCACAGTGGTCTAAGGAACTTCAAAAAACTTCCCGAGTCATAGCTTGCCCCAAAACACAGGAAGAAGAAACAAAGCCAAGGCCAAGTCTTTCACTCTACTACACAAGTTAAAAATAGCTAAGAAAGCCAAGCAAGCTAAGCCAACGCCAGAGCTACGGTGGCAGGAAGACAGGGGTTGAAGGGAGTTATAGGCATGTCTTCATATGGATATTAAGTTCCTACCACAGCAACGGGGAGAAAAGGGGCCATTGTTTTCCGGAAAACTGGAAGCTGGAAGACGTGTGAGTTAAGCTCACGACAGAGGGACTTGCAGTTGCACAAGAGAGAGAAGATGAAAAGGTAGTAAGGGGAGAAACACAGCCTCACAGATGAGTATTTTCCAACGTTTAATTCCTACAGATCCCAGTCACACAAAGCAAATGCCACAGGGAAAGAGTATCTCTTGCAACTTCCCTTACCCTTCAACCTGGGGTGAATACTCAGCTGCACAATGCCATTTTGGGTTTATACCACCACAGATGAGATCAGAAGCTCAATGTCTTGGTTTGATATTCAATGAGAAAGACAGTAACAACTGGACTGGTAACAGAAACATCCTCAGAAGCAGCACTGTCAGGAGTGGAAAAGAGGAGCCTTTCCCTGAAGCTGAAGTGAGCCTGGTTCTCATGTACGCTGAGGCCGCTTTACAGCATTCCGGGTAAAACAGGGTTTACAAGGGAATGAACGTATAAATTAGCCCTGCTTGAAGGGTCCTTGCTCCCAGGCAGAGTGGGTTTGAGGTGGAATTAAGTGGAAGTAACTTATCTATCCTAAGCCACCTGCATGGGCTCCCTCCGGAGTTCCTGGCAGTAGCTAGGTGCCTGTCAGAGAGACACAGATCCACACTGCACATTGCAGCCAAAGTCCAGCTCTGTGGAAAGCAGAGTGGTCTGGGACAGCAGAATCAGTTGTTGGAGATCACGGCCAGGGCCCCCAGCAGGTTCAGCAGGGTTACCCACCTTCAGCAGGGTTACCCACCCAGCCTGCTCCTTCCACAGCCCCTCTGGGAAGGGGTGCCTATGCTTGCAAGGAGGTTCCTCTTCCTCCTCCTCTTCTTCCCTGGGGCTCAGACTCAGACCTAGAAGTCCCCAGGCTGTGCTCCTATCTTTCAACACTCGCTCCAGCCTCCTGGTTACAGCGTGGCAGCACACTGAAAACTTCTGAGGGGCCCTGGCCAAAATTTGCCCCCACACCAGTCCCTGGATTCAACAAGCTTTACACCAGCCAAAGCCGCTTTATCAGCAAAAGAATAGGTGAGGTCCCCATGTCAAGAAGACACAATGACCCAAACTTGGACTCAAGTCTCCTACCTCGGACTGGATTTGATCCTCGCTGATAGCTGCTTGGATTGACCTAGCTTTCCACCACCAACAGAAATCCAGTCTGCAAGACCTCGAAGCGCTATGATGGGGGAAAACATTAAAAAAAAAAACCCAACTATTTTTTTTTTAAATTTCCTTTCTGCTGCCATGCCCTACAATAAATGTAGATGAGACTTGGATCTATGGTCATGCCCCTATTCCTTGACTCAGAAGCACTTCTCTGTGTCCCAAAGTGAGCTCTGGCTACGGCCCGATGCCACAGCAGAGTGTGGCTCACCCACACCCAAACGCTTTGTCTCTCTTTTCTCTCCCTTTTCCCTCCCAAGGAGGGGAGAGGAGAGGACATCTTGAAGTTGAATGGGAGCTGTAGCATACTCCATGCCCAACGCTGCTGTGCAAAAAAGCCTGCTGCCTGCTTTCCCCCCTCCCTCTTCCCTGCCCGCGCCTCTCTGTGTCACCTGCAAGTCGGAGGGCACCAAGGAGGCAAGGAGCGGGCAGCGAGCCACCGCACCAGTAAACGTGGCTGCGGACCCCATTTTATCCCGCTGGGGTACTAACAGATCAACAAACGGCCTGTTCCCATTGAGCTCTGACACACATCCAAGGGAACACCTAACTCTAGCTGGTTTGTTTTGTTTTGGTTTGGGGTTTTTTTTTTCCCTTTTTTCTTTTTTAAAATGTCTATAAGGTGATTACATCCGGGTTTGTGTCCACACAGCAAAACCAAAGCACATTCATCATCAGAATAATGATGCAAATGTGGCTTCTTATCCTCCAGCGATTGCCCGCCTGGCAAAAAGGTTTAGAAAACGTAACAATAGTTTTGAAATAAAGAGGAGGAAAGTAAAGACCGGCAGTGTACTTTCCACATCAATGGCAAATATACTATTGATGTGGAAAGTAAACAGCTTTGAACAAGAGGAGACTCCGGTGGATAACTTTACACCTGTGAGCTGCAGGCTCGAATGCCAGTGCATTAAGGCCGAGGTAGAAAATCCCGAGTTCATCACCTCACGTTGCAAAACCGGCTATTAAAAGCTGTATCGTCCGCGGCCGGGTAGTAACAGGAGGGCAGCTGAAATTCAGAGGATTAAAACCACCCTGCTAGGTATTTCGAAAGCTCGCCTCCTCGCGTGACTATGGAGCGCTCGGTACGGTCGGCACACCCGTATTCTACAAGCCCCAGAATCAGAGAACGGTGAAGGTTGGAGAAGACCTCTGAGATCACCGTAGTCCAACCCTCCACCCAACACCACCGTGCCTACTAGAGCACGTCCTGAAAGCCTGGCTGCAAACGAACCCCCAGCCACGGCTGGGGGGTGGGCGTGGGTGTGCGGTGTGGGGGCGTGGGCGGTTTTTGGGGGTGGGGAGCGGCGTCTGCACGCAGCAAGAGATGCAAACCCGGGACTGGTGAGAGAAGGCTCCGGGCGCCGAGCGGCTGGCACCCTCTCCCTCTGAGGAGAAACTCAAGGCCTCGTCACCGGTCGCGCCGCCGGCCGTTTGTTTTCGGCGCGGGCTCCTCCGGCGGCCGCGGAGGCCGGGGGTCGGCCCCGGGGGACANGTCCCCGAGCCGGAGACACCCGTGGAAGTGGGTTTCTCGGCCCCTAAACCCCGCCGATTTAGACTCTCTTCGGTGCCCAAGGGGCCGGTTTTGGCCTTTCTCGCGGTCGCTACCTGCTCCCCCCCGCCCCCCGCCCCTCCGTGGGAAGGCTCCGTGCGTGTGGGTTTGACACAAGAAGAATGCGGGCAAATTTTTCTCGCCGATTTGTTTGCCGACTGTCGTGACATTCCTCTTTTTTATGGTTTTGCCAGCCGTGCAACGGTCGGTGGAGAAGAACAAGCCTTTGCGTCATTTTGTTTTAATTAATGGTCCTTTGGGGTTTTTGTTTTTGGGGTTTTTTTTTTGTTGTTTGGGGGGTTTTTTTTTTTTTTTTTTTTTTTTTTTTTTTTTGCTGAGCAGTTATTAACTTGGATGCGATTGCTTCATTGATAAATGACAGTGTAAAAGCTTGGGGCAGTAAGGGATGCAAAGGTATGCAAAAGTGATGCGTAGCGCAGCTTGGGTTTAGGGCAGTGTTTTTGAAGCAAAGGCGAGAGTTTTGCTGTAGTGCCTGCCACCACGGACTGAGCTGGTGCTGCGTTTCTTCCCTGGTTCAGGGGAAACGTTTTTGCCCTTTAAGGAAGCCCTGCTGGGAAACTGGGTCACTGCGGGCAATCTTTACGGCTGAACTTTTAGTTGATAAATCCGCACCGATTGTGGCTGGTGGAAACAGGGGAAGTGCGGGTGGCATCGGTTCGTAGACTCGGGAGTGACTGTAAAGAAAGGGAGGAAAGGTTTTTAAAAGGATGGCACCTTTTCCAAGTTTTTATGGTCATAAACGAATAAACTGTACAGGGTCCCAGCGGCTTGGATACTCCCAAAAAATCAGGTCTGCTGTCCACGGTCTGGCCAGATGCTGCCTTTGCACTGGAGTCTGGGAGTGGACTTTGGTGTGAAAGGTTTGTTTAAAAGGAAAAGAAAGTCTGTTAATCAAATCGCTAACAGAGGTTAATATTATCATAACAGGGATTCATATTATCTTGAAGCTAATTAACACCAATGTCAGAAAACCTTTAACCTCGGTACATGCAAAGGGCTGAAAGAGGTCAAGATCCTAAAAATAGGGAACGCAGGCAACCCTTAAGCATCGCTATTGCAGGCTGCTTCCCTCGGATGGAGAAGTACCGCTCCCCAGACCTTCTTTTGACCCGGCCTCGTGGTGGCAGAGGGGTTTGCTGGTTCCTCCGAAGAGGTGGGAGAGCTGGTTTAACTCCACTGGCATCAGTGACCCGATGGCCAAGTGCAGCAGCCAAGAATGTGGCTTCTGGGCTTGGGCAAGGAGCTGCGGTCTGTGTGCAGGCAGGCACAGAGCGATCACCGGCGCGTAACCTTTCGCATCCACCGCATCTATTGTTTAGCTGTTCTTTTAGTGCTGGGTTAATCTGTTTTCAGAATAAGAAGAGCGTAGTTACAAAGCAGGTGTGCAGAACTGGGAACATTTTAAATTCCAGAAAGAAGAAGAAAGACGACAGCAAAGTCCTTACCACCCCTTCCTCCAAACTCAAGTCTGGTAAACCTTGTGCACTGGGTAACACATTCCACTTGCCCAAGGAATGAGTTTCTGAGGCACCTGCTGGACAGAGAGACAGCCGTCCGAGCACTAACTCATTTTGGACACCAGTAAATCCAAAATGCACATCTGGAAGGGCCTTATCCCTTCCTCCTAGCCAGACAGTTTCTCAGTAGTGGAGGGAAGCTTGGCTTCAGTGTTTCTCAATAACATCTCTAACTGCTGTGGGGCCAGATCCTGCTGCCCAGGCACAATGCGGATGAAAGGCAGGCTGGACAGGGCGGAAGGGCAGCCACCACAACCAGAGGTGCTTTCAGTAGCTGGCCTAGCCCACGCTCCCCTGCTTGCGGTTACGGGCTCTGCTGGGAACCCGTTACCTCCTGACAGTGGGTGGGTACATCCCCTTTTCGCCCTAAACCCTTCCCCGGTGCAGGAGCGTACTTGGGGGTTGCAGTGCATCACGCATAGCTTAGAAGGATTTGCATGTCAGCAGGAAGCTGAATCTGCTTTGGCCCTCATGGAGCCTCTCCCTTACTCTTTGCACAGGCTTATGTGGCTTGAGCCTGATCCCGTTCCCTGTGATCGGGAACATGGGAACTTCCTCACTCCATCCTCAAGTGGGGGACTCAGAAGACACAAAAAAGGGCGGATCTGGCTTCCTGTTTTTCCTGAAGTGTTTGCGAGCAGAAACAATAACCCTGTCGTGATACATGTAGGGATAAGTTGTTGCTCTCCTTCAAAAGATAGGACAAGACTGGGAAATTATTAGAACTCATTTTGTTGTCCCAGGGAAAGGTGACTCCACTCCTTCCTCACGTAACTGGAGAGGCTTTGCCTCACAGAGCAGTTCCTCTTCAACTGAAATGTTTTTTTGTCAAGTCAGAAACCTCTGAGTTTTGACGGACTTCTTGTCCGGAGAGACCACTCAGGTCCACCACAGGATCAGAGGCAAAACAAGGGGGTAAGAAATCGGGGTATCACTATGGTGATTGCCGGGACACTCCTGTGCGGTGCAGAAGTCCTTCCTTCTTCAGAAGCAATGTCATAGTTTGGATCAGGAGTCATCTGGAGACGGTTCCCCGTTACCCTTGTTTTGCATCGCATCATGGAGTGGTCTTGGACTGTGCCCCCGGATTGCCGTAGGGTGGCACGGCAGCAGGGCTGCCCCAAGAGCTTTCAGGCCATCACTCCAAACAAGCGGCCGCCAGAGAAAATTGCGTGATGGCCTTCCACCTTTATGCATTCCTGTACAAGAAATCAGCTTGGCTGGCCCTCGTTAAGGGCTCATCCCCCCACTCTGTATGCAGGCAAAACTATTCTTGCTCTCTGTGGGACCTGCAATCATTTTGGGTTTACTTTTGTGCGCTACTGGTCATAGGTGGAACCTTAGTGATGAAACTTACCTCCCCAAAAGAGGACGTAACAATTACCGTGTTTCTACTGATGGACCTGATGACCTTTTGCAAGAACTTACTTTTCAAAATTTATTTATGAGCTAAAAGAGGGTGTTAGAGCTTAGAAAAACATAGAAAAGCAATGGGTGTGTACTTTTAGAAGGAATCTGCGCTGTAAGGGTACCTCTTATACTTCACATGATGCAGACTGCAAGATGCCACCGGAGGCATTTATTGTGAAAGTGACAGTCCCTAGAACTTTGCATATGTTTTTTTTCTGAGTGTCATATGATATGAATATATGAATTCCTCCTAACTCTTTGTGAGCATGAGAAGCAAGCGTGAGAGCAGTGAGGCAAGAAAGATGAAGGTCTAACAAGATTAATTTGAATGCAAGACAAAACACATTTGTTTAAAAAAAAAAA